>JAQZBX010072408.1:0-15077 GCA_029593785.1 Cabassous unicinctus | reverse complement strand
CCCTTCTTCTTGCCCAGAGGAGGTGCAGCAAGAAACACAAGAGTCTAGAAAAGGGTTCGAAAGGCAGTCTGGTCATCTACAAAGGGAGGTGACCTCTGCCCAGGTGGGGGACGAGGGGAAGATTTTTCCGTGAAGTGGGAGTAAAAGCCTGCCATGGACCAACCAGGGTGGGGCTACAGCAGAGGTTCTCAACCAGGGAGAGTTCCCCCTGCCCCCCCGCCCCAGGGAACATGTGGCAATGTCTGGAGACAATTTTGGTTGTCACGACTGGGAAGATGGTCCCGGCATCTAGTGGGTAGAGGTCTGGGATGCTGCTTGACCTCCTATGAGGTCCAGGATAAGCCCCCACAACAAAGAATTGTCCGGGCCCCAAATGTCAATAGTTTTGAGATTGAGAAATCCCATGCTCAAGGATTTACAGGAGCTACTGTACCTAATCCTCACAACAATCCTGTGAGGTGGGTGCTATTCATACCCTCATTGTACAGTTGAGGAAATGAAGCTCAGAGAGGTTAAGTAAGCTTCCTGGAGTCACACAGCTTGAAGGAGGTGGAGCAGACATCAGAACCCAGGTCAGTCTCTCTCTAAAGTGCATTCTTCTGCTCAACAGCGCATGGAGGGGTGGAGGGGAAGGGGCACAGCCTGTCGTTTTATAGTATATAAAGGCCAAAATGACAACATAACAACATTATCATTTCTGTTTCCTTGGGGCAGAGCAGAGGTTCGTTGCCTGCTATGAAAGAAAGTTTTTGGAACGGGGACTCTTGCTCTCCCAGGGCAGGCAAGGAGTTAGCCAGGCCCCCAAACCAGGGCAGAAACATCAAAAGCACAAAAACAAAAGGAAAACTAGAGAGACTGGACTTCATCAAAACCGAAAACTTTCGTGCTTCAAAGAACACCCTAAGAAAGTGACAAGATAGCTCACAGAATGGGAGAAAAATGTTGCAAATCTTATATCTGATAAAGGACTTGTTTCTTGAACATATTAAGAACTCTTACAACTCAAAGATAAAAAGGGGGAAAAAAAACACCTAATGCCAACTGTGGACTATATAGTTAAGAGAAATTTCTTTTTTTAGCTTCTGGGGCCGGGGATCAAACCCTGGACCTCGTACGTGGGAAGCTGGCCCTCAACCACTGAGCCACATGGGCTCCCCTGAGTTGGTTTTTTTTCATTTGTTTGCTTGTTGTTTTGTTTTTGCTTTTTTTAGGAGGCACCGGGAACCTAACCCAGGATCTCCCATGTGGGAAGCAGGTGCTCAACTGCTTGAGCCCCATCTGCTCCCCTAACAGTAATATTTTAATATTCTTTCATCAGGTGTAACAAAGGTACCACACCAATGCAAAGTGCCAACAGGAGGGGGTATGAGAATGTTGTGGGGTTTTTTAAATACTTTTATGTAAACCTACACCTGCTCTAATTTTTAAAATTACAATAATTAAAAAAAATTATGCTAAGTGAAAGAAACCAGACCTGAAGTACTAGATATGGTATGATTCCATGTGTATAAAATGCAAATATAAATAAATCTATAGAGAAGGGCTAGGGAAGGATAGAAGGATTGAGAAGTAACTGCTAAGGGGTAAGGGGGTTTTCTTTTTGGAATAATGAAAATGTTCTAAAATTGTGGTGATGAATGCACAACTCTGTGATACTAAAAGCCATTGAGGGGAGCGGGTGTAGCTCAGTGACTGAGCGCCGGTTTCCCGCATACGAGGTCCCAGGTTCAATCCCCGGCCCCAGTACCTCCAAAAAAAAAAAAGAAAAAAGCCATTGATTGTGCACTTTGTATATTGTATAGTATGTGAGTATATCTCAATAAAACCACTTTTTAAAAATAAAATAAAAGGAAGGGAAAGACAACCAGCACCATGATGAAGCTTCCTGGGCGGTAGCCCCCAGCAGGCCGCAGGGGCGCAGTGGGGAGCGGCGAGCTGGGGCCGCTGGGCCGGGCCTGCCTCCCTCACTGGCTGCGGGCGGGGCGGGAGGAGTTCCGGGGCGCTTTCTTCCCTCTCCTCACTTCTCACACCCAGTGGCCAACTTGGGTCACAAACAAATTCTTCAGCTGCTGGAGAGCTCTGTGTCCATTCAAGGCGACAGTGGTGATGGTTGCACAACCGTGAACATAGGAAACACCGCTGAACTGCTCACTTTAAATGGGTGAATTGTGAGGTGTGGGATTTACAGCTCAATAAAGCAGTTTAAAATTTCTCAAAAACACAAGCCAGGGCGGAGACCCGGGGGCCTCTCAGGGGGTCCCGCAGGCACATCTCCTGCTCTGGACAGCAGGCCCTTTGCTCTTGCATTTGTGCTGGATGCTAAGGTCACTTCCCCTTTTAAGGCCTTCGACTGCTTGGATGAGACGTCACTCACTGCTGACAGCAAGCTCCTCAGCTGATTGGTTGTCAATGTAACCAGCCATCCATGCAGCCAACTCACTGATGATTCAAGTCCATGACATGCCCTTGTATTACAATTGACCCAGTGCTGATTTGCTTGACCAAACACCTGGGCACCACTACCTGGCCGAGCTGACACAGTAGCCTAACCACCTCAGGGCCTAAGGGGGTTTGCCACCTCCAAGCCTGGACAGCTGTGGACACAGGCAGGGATGCAGGGATGGAGGCAAAGTCCAGTGCCTGCTGGAGAGCAGAAGGGCAGGGCAGAATCAAAGGGACACAGGTGACTGCCGGTGCCCTTGGCCTGGGGGTTCCCTCAAAGCTTCTCCTTGCTTGTGCGCTAATTCCCCTAGATGAGGGTGATCCCCTGAACCTTCCCGTGGCAGATCCTTTGGGGTCTCTGTTGGCCACAGAATCCTGATGGGAACAGCCCTGGGCCCCGTCCTAGAGTGGCCCCTTTCACCACCCACCTCTTCCGTCCCTCCGTCCACCCAGGGCCTTGCCCTGTCTCAGAACGGCCAAGAGCGGGAGGACCCAGGTGAGTCATCTCCTTGTTTCCCTCCACCTGCCAGGCCCACTGCCTTCCTCCCCACCCCCATTCTCCAGCCCTTTGCCCCTCCAGGCCCAACAGGGTGGTTGAGCAAACAAGGATTGACTGCCTACAATACACTGGGCACTGGGCCAGGCACCCCAAGGGGTAAGAGATGAACCAGACGTGGCCCCTGCCCACCAGGAGCTCACTGGGGCCAGTGGGGAGGGACCCTTCATTTCTGGTCAGGGCCAAGGTGAAGGCCTGTGCTTAGAAGATGCAATCAGGCCAGGCGCCTGTCCCTTCCTCCCCAAGATGTCCAAGGCCGGCTAACACACCCGGGTGGCGCGGGATGCGGTTTGACAAAGCTGGGCAGCAGAGGAAAGAGTGTGGGCTCAGAGGCACACCCGGCCCTGCATGCTGTGGGCAGGTCACGTGGCTTCTCTGAGCTTCCTCGAAGCAGCATGAGATTCACTGAAGCAAGGCTTGCTAAGGCATGTGGCACTCGGGAGGCATATACTAGATCTTAGATTCTTCTTCCCACCATCTAGGGAAGACGTCAGGGCTCTGCACAACGTCTTTCTAAATTAGACATTCCTAACCTGGGGCCTTGGGGGGAAAAGTCTTTGTTTTCACCATCCTCTAACTGAAATCTAGCAATTCTTTCTAGCATTATTAGCATTACCTCTGTGACTTTGTCATCAATAGAAATTACAGATGTCTTCATAGCACATTACATGGTGACAGAAAACTTGAAATATAACTGATGTTCATTATGATTTCAATACAGTAATTACTGAACCTCCATCAGATCTCGTTATTTATGGTGTTAACAGAAACACATATTACTGGATCATAAACTTGTCTTCTTAATATTTTGTAACTATTTCAAGGTGATTGGTTTCCTTTGGAGTCCCACACATTTTATTTTCTGCATTTAAAAGCATTACTTTGGGATGTGGCTCAAACAGTTGGGCACTTGCCCTCCACATGGGAAGTCCCGGATTCAGTTCCTGGTGCCTCTAAAAAAGAAGACGAGCAGACGATGAGCAGACAGATAAGGCAGCCATGGGGGGGTGGACGGGACATTGGATAAAAATAAAAATAATTTTTTTAAAAAAGCATTGCTTTGAAAAAGGATCCACACTGCTGAAGGGGTTCTGGGGTGATACAGGTGAAGCCCCTCCCCTGCCACCCCCCAAACTTTCCTTTGTTCCCTACACTTGGTGTTCACATCTGCAGGTCGTGGGCCTGGGGTGGGAAGAATTGCCTCAGTCATTCTATGCTGTTAAAATAAACTTAATTTAGAATAGTTTTAAATCTACAGAAAAGTTGGGATGACAGTGCAGAGAGTTCCCATATACCCACAGCCCATCTCCCCCTTTTTTATATTCCTATGTTATATTTGTCACAATTAAAGACCCAATATCGATACACTTTTACTTTCTATCCAACGGCCCTCTTCTGCCCAGGAGCCCACCTTATGTCTACACGTAGTGGTCATGTCTCCGTAGGTTCCTCTCGGCTCCTCTCGGCTGTGACAGCTTCCGGCTGTCCCTGACAATTTTGAGGAGTGCCTTTCAGGGACTGTGCTGAATGTCCCGACTTGGATTTGTCTGATGTCTTTCTCACGGGCTGTGGGGTTTTGGAAGGGAGACCACAGAGGTAAAGGGGCTTTCTCATTATACCATCTTGATAAAAGAAAACTTTCTCATGTATCTTAGGCGCTCACAGCTCTGTTGGGCTCCCCACTCAGTTAGAAGGGAGCTCCCCGCAAGGGGGTGGAAAGGGGAGGCTCACAGAGGGCACCCGCGGAAGCACGTGAGAAGTTCCGACCGGCTGAAATGAGGTTTCCATTTTACAGGGGGGACACACATCGCTTGTCCATTCGGATAAGCTTTCTCTACAGGGCAAAACCAGTTTTATTACCAGGGCTGTTCATCAGGGACCCCGTAGGCTTGGAAAACTCCTGCAATCAATCGCTTTTGTCCTCTGGAAAAGTCCTTCCTGGAAAGAGGTCCTGTGGAGCAGTGCTCAATGCAGGCAGCCATTTCATTCTACTTAACAGTGTTAGGGGTACTTACCATCACCACGACGTCACCAGTGACGCTGACCTTGAGCTCCTGCTGCACCCACCCCATACCCTACTCTCTGGAAGGAGGTCACCCTGCACAGCCCACACTTGAGGGGAACATTAGATGCTCCTCAGAGGAGCTACATAAATTAATTGGAATTCTTCTGAAAAGATGTGTCTCTTTCCCCCCATTTATCTACTTATTCAATCATTTATGTGACTCAGTGTGAACTCATGGATATTTATTTTATCCTTTGGATTATAACCCAAATACGTAATTTTGTTGCCATTCTACTTTAAAAGCAGTACGGCTGAGGCATAGTTTACACTGGATAAAATGCACCTTTTCCCCGGCCCAGCGGGATGAGCTTTAACAAACAACCAGCATTTGGGGAGCCCCCAGCCCAGCCGCACTGCTGGGGCCGCCAGCGTCCAAGGACCGGAAATGAATTCCTCACCCAGGGACTTGGGGGATGAGTCAGCTTCCCATTCCAGACTGAGAAAAGCGCCGAGGGGGTAAATAGGGTCGCTATGGGGCAAAAACACACGTCCCTCAGCAGCCACCGTTCTCTGCAGTCTGCAGCTCGGCAACGTCGCTAACGGGGCGGGGAGGGCTCTGGCTCCTGCGCGGCCGCCTCCCTGGGCGCCCCCTCCCGCGGGCCTCTTGACGCACGAGGGCGGGCGCCCAGCAGCCCCGGGGGCGAGGCGAGGGCCCGGCCGGCATCCGCGGGCGGCGGGCGGGCGGCGCTGGGGGGCGGTCCGAGCCGGGGGCGGGCGGGGGCCGAACCCCTGGCCTCGGTCCAGGGGGGCGGCGCCGCGGCGCAAACGGCCCGGGTCCCTCCCAGGCGGGAGCAGAACAGGCGGTGCCCCCCGGCGCCGCGGAGCCATGGACGGCAGCGGGCCCTTCGGCTGCCCCATCTGCCTGGAGCCGCTCCGGGAGCCGGTGACCCTGCCCTGCGGCCACAACTTCTGCCTCGCCTGCCTGGGCGCGCTCTGGCCGCACCGCGGCGCGGGTGGCGCGGGCGGGCCGGGAGGCACCGCGCGCTGCCCCCTGTGCCAGGAGCCCTTCCCCGACGGCCTGCAGCTCCGCAAGAACCACACGCTGTCCGAGCTGCTGCAGCTCCGCCAGGGCTCGGGCCCCGGGCCCAGCCCCAGCCCAGCCCCCGAGCCCGCGGCTCCCAGCGCGCCGCCCAGCACCCCCGAACCGTCGGCTCCCTGCGCCCCCGAGCCATGGCCAGCGGCCGAAGAGCCGGTGCGCTGCGACGCGTGTCCCGAGGGCGCCGCCCTGCCCGCCGCGCTCTCCTGCCTCTCCTGCCTCGCCTCCTTCTGCCCCGCGCACCTGGGCCCGCACGAGCGCAACCCCGCGCTGCGCGGACACCGCCTGGTGCCGCCGCTGCGCCGGCTGGAGGAGAGCCTGTGTCCGCGCCACCTGCGGCCGCTGGAGCGCTACTGTCGCGCCGAGCGCGTGTGCCTGTGCGAGGTCTGCGCCGCTGCCCAGGAGCACCGTGGCCACGAGCTGGTGTCGCTGGAGCAGGAGCGCGCGCTCCAGGAGGTGGGCGCAGGCACCTCTGGCTGGCGGGGGATGCAGGGGTGGCGGCACGCGAGCCGGCCGGGGGCTTTGGACACCCCCACCCTCCCCTTTCCGGCTCGGAAAGGACTGTCGCCTTGATATTGCCATCCTGTCGCGAGATGGGAACGGGGGAGGGAGGACCCAGTGCGGACGCGAAGAGCAGGCAGGGGACCCGAGCCAGGGCCGATGGGGGGCTAAGCCAGGAAGGGGCTGAGTCAGGCGTGGGGTTCCCGGGATCCTGGTTTGGCAGCGCTGCTGATGCGCCCGGGCTCCGCAGCTTCCCGCTCGCATTTGCCCGGGCGGGAGTTGGATGGGCGTGGCGGCGGCAGGAGAGCCACGGGCGCCGGCGGCGAGCACGCAGGTCTGCTCTGCCCAGCCCCTCCAGGGCCCATGGTGGCGCGCGGGCGCAGCCCAGGCCTCTACTTCCCGCCCCCAGTTTCCTTTGGCCTCCCGCCCTGTCTTGGCACTTCTGGCCTTGGGATTTTCCGTCTCTCCTGCCTGGAGCAGTGACTCATAAGACCCAGGGGATTTACCCGGAATCCCCTGTTTTCAGGCCTGCACTGGGGCTGCAGATCTTTGGGGACAGAGATCCCCAGCACAGTCACCACTGGCACACTCCCACCCTCTGCCTCTACCCCCACTGGAGGATGTTCTCAAAATGAATTTGAGCAACAGTGAGTGAGGCCCAGGGATGGTCCCAGACACACTCCACTGGCCAGACCAGGGAGGCAGTGACCTACTGCCAGCCTGCACCTCCATGGGCATCTGGGAATGGCACCAGCCTGGGCCTCAGGCACCTCTGGCAGAGAGAGGACATCAGGGCCACTCCTGGTCCCACCCAGGCACAAATGCCCCTCCTGGGTCACCCTTTTCTTCTCTCCTGGCAGGGCCTGGGACCTAGTACTGGTCTCTGGCCTTGGCCAGACCCTGTACTCAAGGAGGGTGTCACCCACAGGCCGAGCAGCCCAAAGTCCTGAGCGCAGTGGAGGACCGCCTGGATGAGCTGGGGGCCGGCATCGCGCAGGCCCGGCGCACCGTGGCCCTCATCAAGGTCAGGGTCACCTCCTCCCACAGCCCCAGGGTCCTGGGAGCTGGAGTTTTCAGGGTGGAAGGACCCACACCAAACAAGCTGGTGCTCAGGGCACTGCCCAGCCGCACTGAGCTTAAGTGTATCCCCTGACCTGGCAGAGATCTGAGGCGGGGTCCCTGTGTGTCCCCAAGAGGAATGGGCAGCATGGGGAGGATGGAGCCAAGGTCCAGGCTTGTCCTTGGCCCTCATCTCTGCCCCCAATGCCACCCTGTGCAGAGTGCAGCCGTGGCCGAGCGGGAAAGGGTGAGCCGGCTGTTTGCCGAGGCCACGGCCACCCTGCAGAGCTTCCAGGCTGAGGTTCTGGGTTTCATCGAGGAAGGGGAGGCCACCATGCTGGGCCGCTCCCAGGGGGACCTGCAGCGGCAGGAAGAGCAGCGCAGCCGGCTGAGCCGGGCCCGCCACAGCCTCAGCCAGGTCCCGGAAGTGGACTCGGTCAGCTTCCTGCAGGTGAGGGGGCTGGCGGGGGAAAGGTGGGAGAGAGAGGGAGGAAGGCGCAGTGGGTACCGAGAAGCCTCACCAAGGCCCGCCTGCCCCCTACCATCTGGCCTCGAGGGGCTGGCCAGCCTCCAGGCAGAGCTGGGGCCAACAGAGCCTTCACCAGCGTTTGTCTGGCACAGGAGCTCCTGGCCCTACGGCTCGTGCTGGAGGAGGGGTGCGGCCCTGGACCCGGCCCCCCGAGGGAGCTCAGCTTCACCAACTCCTCCCAAGCTGTCCGGGAAGTGAGAGATGTGCTGGCTGCGGCCTGCACCAGCCAGTGGGAGCAGCTGCAGGGGCGGGACAGTGGCGAGGACAGCCTGCAGAAGCTGGGCTCGGAAGGTGGGTGCTCCCCCACACCCAGCTGACTCACCGGCTCCCAGTCTCCCCACACATGCCCCCAGGCCTGGTACCCATCCAGGAGTGGAGGATAGAAACCATGTGCCTGGCTCAGGGCAGGGCTCGAATCCCGCCAGTGTCTGGAGCCGCCACCCTGTGATGACAAGCGAGTTCCTTTGGCCACAGAGGGGCTGAGGCCCAGGGGACAGAACCCAGGGACCAGGTCTGCATGTGGACATTGGGCACCTTATCCAGCATGTACCTGTCCCCAGGTGGCTCCAGATCTGGGAGGAAGGGGCAGGAGAGGGAATTGTGGTCTCTGGTTCAGAGTGGGAGTACCTTGCACAGAAGGAGTTGCAGCATCTCAGGGCCGCCTGTAGAGACCTGTCCCCGCTGTCTCCTCTGCAGCTGAGGCCGAGTCCCAGGACCCTGACAGCACCAACCATCTGGAGGGTGAAGCGCCCCGCGATTACTTCCTCAAGTGTAAGTGGACACCTGGGCCCTCCCTTCCGCTTGCACTGCCCCCCACCCCCAGCTGCTGGGTGGGGTGGGGCCCACCAGGGCTTACCTTCCCCTCCCTAGTTTTTGGGGTGAACTAGTCAGCTCATGCCATGGTCTCCAGCACGTTAGAAGAGGAGCCCATGTTTGGGGGAGATGGGTGCTTAGGGACGGGGCCGTCCCATCTGAGCCACGTGCCTCTCTCCTGCCCACGGGATCAGTTGCCTACATCGTGGACTTGGACAGCGACACGGCAGACAAATTCCTGCAGCTGTTTGGAACCAAAGGCGTCAAGAGGGTGCTGTGTCCCATCAACTACCCGGAGTCGCCCACCCGCTTCACCCACTGTGAGCAGGTGCTGGGCGAGGGCGCGCTGGACCGGGGCACCTACTACTGGGAGGTGGAGATCATCGAGGGCTGGGTCAGCGTGGGGGTCATGGCCGAAGACTTCTCCCCCCAAGAGCCCTACGACCGGGGCCGGCTCGGCCACAACGCCCAATCCTGCTGCCTGCAGTGGAATGGACGCAGCTTCTCCATCTGGTTCCACGGGCTGGAGCTGCCCCTGCCCCAGCCCTTTTCACCCACAGTCGGCATCTGCCTGGAATATGCCCACCGGGCCCTGGCCTTCTACTCTGTGCGGGAAGGCAAGGTGAGCCTGCTGCGGAGGCTGAAGGCCTCCCGGTCCCGCCGGAGCGGCCCCCCGCCATCCCCCAGTGACTCCTTCCAGAGCCGCCTGGACAGCCACTTCGCAGGGCTCTTCGCCCACAGGCTCAAGCCGGCCTTCTTCCTGGAGAGCGTGGACGCCCACCTGCAGATTGGGCCCCTCAAGAAGTCCTGCATCTCCGTGCTCAAGAGAAGGTGATGCTGGGAGGCCGGGGCCGCCTCCGGCCATCTTGCCCCAGAGAAGTCACCAACCTTAGAGTCACCCCCCAGCCTTCTCGTTTCTAAGGCCCCCACCTTCCATCCACCTTGCCTTCCCCTCGAGGGGCCCCCAGACCCTGTCCACCTCTGGAGAGAGCCACAGCTGGAACAGATGCAGGCCACCCCACCCCTTCCTCCGTCAGTTCCTAGAACACTGCCTGGCACGTGTAGGTGCTCAATAAAGATGCTGAATGACTGACTCCCTTCTCCATCCTTCAGTCCCAGGACTCCTCATCTGTCAAGAGCTGGAGAGGGGAAAGGGCAGGCAGGAGAGGGGACAGGGCCCCTGGCCCCAGGTTTCCCGCTGGGAGGTGGTTTCTCCCGCAGAGGTCCAGCCCCGCAGCCTGCCTTGCTGCCCTGGTGTTGGTTTTGGATGGCTCAGGTTCCCACCAGCTATTTCCATCCTCGATGCCACAGCCCAGCTCTGGACCCTTTTTTGGTGTTTGCACTCAGAACTGAGGGCTTGCATCACACACACCCTCGAGAGCAGGGCAGGATGCCTGGGAGTGGGCAAGAAAGGCAGACCTGGAGCCTGCCCTTTTCTGTCTCTAACACACGCATACTTGTTCAGCCCAGGGAGCGAGGGGGCCTAGCCGCCCCGAGGTGTGGCTGAGGTTGAGAGCCCCTACAATAAAGGCTGTCTGTTCTCCTCTGGGGTGGGCCTCCGGCCTGCAGCCCTGGGGCTGGAACAGGCTGGGGGCGGGGGCTGTGCTCCTCCCCCAGGCCAGGCCCAGTGCCCTCTGCTGCCCTGAACCCCCATCCTCCAGCTTGGAGCGCTCTGCTTGCGGGGGAAGGCTTGCTCCCCTGGCCACAGCCCCCTCCCTCCACTTCACTGGGTTCTCTGGGGCCCAGGTGCTCCCCAGAGAGGGGCCGCGTTCCCCCAGGGCAGGGGCAGACAGGCCTCTCAGCCACCAGCGCGAGGTCAGTGGGGACGTCGGGCGAGTTTTGCAGGCAGACAGCAAGGCCATACAAGTCCTGCCCCGGCTGCCTGGGCAGCTAAAAATAGCCCGTCCCACAGAGCCTTGCTTTTGCCCCAGCAGCCAGGATGCTGCTTTTCCGGGCGGGGCTCCTCAGCCCTTTGTGTTCTCAACATGGTTCCCCCCCAAGCCGCGGGTTCCCAGCTCGCCCTGCGCAGGGCCAAGCTGGGGAGGCCGCTCCCGTCGCTGTTATAACGCCCTCCAGCCCCTCCTCACCTTTCTCCAAGTCCTTCCTGTCCCCATCCCCCAGGCCCCCCTTGCTGGAGAACCCGCTGGTCCCTGACCTGCCGGAAGGCCCTGCATGTCCCGGAAGGTGAGCTAGACAGGCCCCTGCGCGGAGCTGGGGCGGCCCTGTTGGACTCTGCAGAGGTATTTCCAGCTTCCAAGAGTTTCCCTGAAACGTGTGAAATGGGCGTCTTCATCCCAGCTTTACAGCAGGAGGCAGGCTGGGGGTGGGGGGTGGGGGGTTGGCTCCCGCAGGGACACTGCAAGGTGCCGGCTCGGCCCCGACCCCAGGTTTCAGAGGCCCAGGCTGCAGCGTCCTCTGCTGCCAGGTACTTCCTCTGTGACTCTAGGATAATGCCTGAGCTGCAGGATGTGGGGATGTGTGTGTGCCCGCGTCTGTGTGCCTGTGTGCCTGTGTGGGGTGTGCCTATGTGTGCAAGTCTGCCCGTGTTGTGTGTGTTTGTGTGTGGACCCAGCTCAGTGTCTTCCAATGTTCTGAGAAGACCTACCGCCCCTGCAGGAGCATGGAGGGGGGTGGACTGGCAAAGGAGGAAGAGGAAGCCGCACTGCTTCTGCCAATGCTTTAATCAGAGCAGCTTTTATCTGTTTTATTCAAGACTGTTTGGAAAAGAAAAAAAAAGAAACCATCAAAAAGAAAAAAGTTAGAAAGCCGCTGGTCTAGTCCACACCTTCTCCTGCCATCGCCATTTTACAGGTGAAGAAACTGAGGCCAGGAGGCATTAAAGGGCTTCCTGAGGTTACCTAGTCCAGGGCACCTTCTGTTAGTCCACGGCTCAGGTGTGTGCTGTGCTTGGAAATGTCTAAACACACACTCGCACACACCGTTGCACACTCACACATACACATGCACACACAAACACGTATTCACACACATGCACTCTTACACCCACACGCTCAAACACATGCACACTGACACACACCCTACTTTGCAGCCCAGTGGCCCACAGAAGAGCTGTCCTGGGCCGGGCCCCAGTTCCCACGGCCACCAGAGCCCTTGGCAGAGCTGCAGCCCAGACTGGAGCCCCCGCAGGCCCGGGGTCCTGGACAATGCCTGTGGGTGTGAGGGGTCTTTCCAGGCCATGATGCGGGGAGCCGAATCTGGACGGCAGCCAGCCTCCTCCGCTTGAGCTTTGTTTCTGTGGGAACATGAGCTCCAGAGTTCCAAACAGCCAAGGAGAAGTGGACGTCAGCCTCAGTCCCCTCTTGGCAGCTGCAGGCGGCCGCTCCTGCACCCGGTGCTGCTCCCACTCCCTCCGGGAGTGCTCGGGCCAAGGAGGTTGGGGGAGAGGCAGACTCAGTCCTCTCTCCTCCCAGGGCCCAGGGAAGAGGCAGAGCTTCCACAGCGCCGCAAGGGGGAGGCTGGCCCCTGAGGCCCTGGCCAGGAAGCGGGGCTGAACCGGGAGCGCTGAGGTTGAGTAAGTCTCTGCCGGGCCTAAGCTTGTTTTCCTCCCCAGGGAGGGAAATAGCTGCTGGCTGCAGGCTCTGCGTCCCATCCAGCCCCACACCCAGCACACACATTCGGAGGCCAGTAGAGGAGGCCTCAATAGATGGGCTCAGGCCCATCCCCCAGAAGGTGCCAAAAGGACTGGAGGAGGCCCTGGGTGGCCATCCTGGGCCTCCCTCAGGAGAAGGACCTTCACCATCCCCCCAAGCTCCCTAAGACAAGGGGCCCGGGCTGGAACTTGCACCTCACCCCCATCCCCAGCCCCTGTCCCCACATACACACGGGCTCAGAGGCATATGGAATCAAGCTCTGGGGCAGGCAGAAAATATTCTTTGATGTTGTCTTGTGTCCTTCATCTTTAAATGACATTCAAATTTGCATTAATTTTTTTTTCTGTCTAAGCATAAGAAAGTCGTTTTGTGTATGAGCTCTGGAAACAGAAAGCCTTGGCAAAAAATTCCGCTCCAGCCATGTCCTAGCTGTGTGCTTTGGGGCAAGTTACTTAGCCTCCCTGTGCTTCCCTGTCCTCATTTGTAAAATAAGAGAGAAGGCATGGCATTGCTTTGAGGATTAAATGAGATAATATAGGTAAACTGCTTAGCTCTCAATAAATGCTATTGGTATTATTATTATTCCCCTGCATAACTGAGTGAAGGAGAGCCTCTTGGAAGATGTGCCAATCCTGGGAGGGTCCTTGGATCTGTTTTTCAGGCGCTAAGCTTAGCCCACACCTAAGTTTGCCAGAACACTAATTTTGCCTCACCCACTAAGACTGGAAACTTTCAGTCATTCACTCAACACTATTTACCGAGAGCCAGGCACTCTGCTCAGTGCTCGGGATACAGTAGAGTGGGGTGGGGGTGGCCTGAAGGCCCCCTGCCTGCTTGGGCATCACACCAACAGCCGCGGCATAGCCTTAGCTCTAAAGGCACCAGAAAAGAACAGGGCAGGGCCATGGGGCGGGGTGGGTGGATGGGGGCTGTTTTCAGGGAGGAAGGGACAGCTGAGGCCCCAAGGATAAGGAGGATCAGCAAAAAAGTGGGGTGGCTGGATGGGGGATTAGCAGACAGTAAGGATTCTGGACTTTTCCTAGGAGCAATGAGAAGCTATGGCAGGTTTTTACAGGGGGAAACAACAGGAGCAGTTTCGAATTTTAAAAAATCACCCTATACCATTGATTGTGATGAATTGTATGCTTTATTAATATGTAGCAATAAAACTGATTTGTTAAAAAAAAAAAAAAGCAACCACATAGGAAAAAAACACCCTTTTTTTAGGCGGAAATTGGGTTTAAGGGGGCAAAGGGAGGGACAAAGTTTACCCCATGTTGATCTTCCCAGGGAGCTGGAGAGCACCCCCCGCCCCCAGCTCTGGGAAGGAGGACCCAGAAATAGCAGGAAGGGGCCTGGCCCACAAGAGCCTCTCCTGTCCCTCCTCTCCCCAGCCTCTGGCGTGGGGGCTGCTTGGCGCTGGGCGGGCTGGGGGTGAGGCGACGCCCGTCTTTTCCTGGCCTTCTGCGGGTTTGGAGGCAACACCCCACGGCTTGGAACAAGCCTTGCGGCTCTGTCTGGGGACACTGGACTTGACAGAGCCCAGAGCCCGTAAGTCTGGGCTGGGAGCCTCGGGGCGCGGCCCGTCTCCATAGCAACCAAAAACAGCCCCAGCTGTGTCCTGGCCCTGCCTCCTGATGGAAGCCGAGGAACTTGGGTCTCTCCAAACACACAGGTCCAGAAAAGACGCGCCCGGAAAGAGCTCGCTTCCCCGTCACCACTGCCTCCAGGGCCCCACGCAGCTCCCGCCACCAGCAGCAGCAAGTGGCAGAAAGTTAGAGGGTTTCCGAGAGTTTTCTTTCTCTGGCCGGCTTATTTGAAACATGACAACTGGCTGAGGATAAGAGCTAGCAGAGTGAAAAAATAAATTTTGTTTTTGGTGTATGAGGCATGAATTTGACCATAACGCCTCAGGTATAAGAAGCGTCATTTTTTGGATACTTTTCTTAAATAAAATAAAATCTGATTATGAACCTCGCTTTGCCAAGAGGGTAAGAAATTCAACCTCATGCTTGTTTGGGGGGGTCCTTCCCCAGTTAAAGAATAATCTGGGGTTTACGTGGTGCCTGAAAGATGGGGAGAGCTTCCAATCCTCTGTCCACCAGGACTACGGGGATTCTGCAGACCCTCTTTCTCCTTGGACAGCTGGTCCCTGCCAGGCTCCTGCAATGCGGGTGCTGCAGGGGGCCGCATGGCTGCAGGAGGGGAGTGCACCAGCTGTTCCCGTCTGCATCATCCCAGCAACGCTTCTTCGCCTGGGCAGCTGCAGTTCCTTCCCTGCGCAGCAGCTAAATCCGGTAGTTTTTCCAGCCCTTGCAGAAGGGCTACCTTCAAGCCCCACCTTCAGGGACACCAGTGCCACCAGGCAGCTGCCACCGCCTCAGAGTCGGGCGTCAATTCCGTGGAGCTCCTCCTTCAAGCTTCTGTTTTAATACTTTGAACTTTCCTCTTTGGGCCCCCAGTCC
>JAQZBX010072407.1:0-15073 GCA_029593785.1 Cabassous unicinctus | reverse complement strand
AAAAAAAAAAAAAAAACTGCAAAATAATCCCAAAGCAAGTAGAAGCAATGAAATAACAAAGATCAGTGCAGAAATAAATGGAATTGAGAACAAAAAATAAATAAAATAAAACCAAAAGTTGGTACTTTGAGAAGATTAACAAAATCAACCAACCCTCAGCTAGACTGACAAAAAGAAAAAGAAAAGATTCAAACATATGAAATAAAAAATGAAAATGAGGACATTACTACTGGCTCCACAGAAATAAAAGAGATCATAAGAGGATACTATGATGAAATGTACATCAAAAAACTAGACAATGTATATGAAATGGAAAAACTCCTAGAAATGTATGAACAATTTACACAGACTATAGCAAAAATAAAAGCCCTCAACATTCACAAGTAAAGAGGTTGAAACAGCCATCAAACAACTCCCCACAATGAAAAGCCCAGGACCAGATGGCTTCACAGAGGAGTTCTACCAAGCATTCAAAGAAGATTTAATACCAATCTTATTCAAGCTCTTCCAAAAAATTGAAGAGTGAAAGCTACCTAACTCATTCTATGAAGCATATATCACCCTAATACCAAAGCCAGATAAAGATATTACCAAAAGAAAATTAAAGACCCATTTCACTAATGAATATTGATGCAAAATTCTTCAGCAAAATACTTGCTAATTGAATCCAACAAACATTAAAAAGAATTATTCCTCATGATCAAGTGGGTTTTATACAAGGCATGCAATGGTTGTTCAACAAGAAAATCAATCAATGTATTACACCACATTAATAAATCAAAGAAGAAAAATCATATGATGTTATTGTTTGATGTAGAAAAGGCATTTGACAAAATACAGCATCCTTTCTTGATAAAAATACTACAAAATAAAGGAATTGAAGGAAATTTCCTCAGCATGATAAAGGCCATATATGAAAAACCCACAAATAAGTTTGACTCAATGGTGAAAGACTGAAAGCTTTCCCATTGAGATCAGGAACAAGAAAAGGATGCTCACTATCACCACTGTTGTTCATTATAGTGGTAGATGTTCTAGCTAGTGCAATCAGGCAAGAAAAAGAAATAAAAGGAATCCAAATCAGAAAAGAAGAAGTAAAATTTTTGTTATTCACAAATGATATAATCCTATACCTAGAAATTCCTGAAAAACCTACACAAATGCTGCTAAAGTTAATAAACAATTTCAGTTGAGTGTCAGGATACAATATCAATATGCAAAAATCAGTGGTGTTTCTATACACTTGTAATGTGCAATCTGAGGAAGAAGTCAGGAAAAAATTCCATTTACAATAGTGACTAAAAGAATAAAAAAATCAGGAGTAAACTTAACCAAGGAGGTAAAGCACTTGAATTCAGAAAACTACAATGCATTGTTAAAAGAAACCAAAGACCTAAATAATTAGAACATTCTTTGCTCATGGATTGGAAGACAAAATATCATTAAGATGTCAATTCTGCCCAAGTTGATATATAAATACAATGCAATCTTGATTTAAAAAACCCACAAGCATTTTAAACAAATGGAAAACAAAATTATTAAATTAATTTGGAAGGGTATGGGGTCCTGAATAGCCAGAAACATCTTAAAAAGGAATCACAAAGTTAGAGGCCTCTCACATCCAGACTTTAAATCATATTACCTAGCTATGGTGGTAAAAACAGCATGGTACTGACATAAAGATAGACACATAGACCAATGGACCAATTGATAGTTTAGAAACAGACCCTCACATTTATGATCAAGTGAGTTTTGACAAGCTTGTCAAACCCACCCAGCTCAGGCACAACAGCCTATTCAACATATGGTGTTGGGAGAACTGGATATCCATAGTCAAGAGAAAGAAAAAAGACACCTATCTCACACCTTTTACAAAAATTAATTCAAACTGGATCTAAGACCTAAATATAAAAGCAAGAACAATAAAGCTCCTAGAAGAAAATGTAGGAAAACATCTTCAAGATGTAGTGGCAGATGGTGGATCATTAAACCTTATATTGAAAGCACAAGCCATGAAAAAAAAAACATGGATAAATTGGGCATCCTCAAACTTAAACACTTCTGTGATTCAAAAGCCTTCATTAAGAAGGTGGAAAGGCAGCCCAGTCAATGGGAAAAAATATTTGAAAACCGCATATCCAATAAGGGTCTGATTTCCATTCTATATAAAGAAATCATGCAACTCAACAATAAAAGAAGCAATCCAATTTATAAATGGGCAAAAGATTTTAAATAGCCTCCTTGGAGACAAGGAGGCAATACAAATGGCCAAAAAGCACATGTAAAATTTTTCCATCTCACCTATTATCAGGGAAATACAAATCAAAATGACAATGTGTTATCATCTCACGCTGCATAGAATATCCATTATTTTTTTTAAAAAACAGAAATCATTAAGTGCTGGAGAGGATGCAGAAAAATAGGAACACTCCCTCACTGTTGGTGGGGCTGTAAAATGGTGCAGCCTCTGTGGAAGTCAGTTTGACAGATCCTCAGAAAGCTAAATATAGAACTACCATATGATCCAGGAATTACTCTACTAGGAATATACAAAGAACCGAAAACTATGACACAGGCATCTGAACACCAATGTTCATAGCGGCATATTCACAACTGCCAAAAGATGGAAACAACCCAAGTGTCCACCAACCAATGAATGGATAAGCAAAATATGTTATATACATATGATAGAATGCTATGCTGCAGTAAGAAGAAATGAAATTGGGACACGTGTGATAACGTGGATGAATCTGAAGACATTATGCCAAGTGAGGTAAGCCAGACACAAAAGGACAAATATTGCATGATCTCATTAATATGGACTAAGTATGAAGAAATAATGGAGTTAAAAGCAAGAGTACAGGTTATTAGGAGATAAGAGGAAGGCTGGGTAGGACAACTGATTCTTAATGTATGTAGAACTTTTAATTAACTTTACTGTGAATGTGTGGAAATGTATAGAGTTGATGTTAACACATTTTATAAATGTGTTATAATGGGAATGTGGCTAGAAAGGGTAGTCTAGGGATGTAAATATCAATTGAAAGAAAGCTAGAGAATAATCTAGGGATAGTAACAGAGTGAACCCAGAAGTGGAAAAGAATTGTGGTTGATGATACAGATGCAAGAGTGTCCTTCTGTGAGCTACAGAAGATGTATGTCACTATTGCAGAATGGTGGGCATATGGAGAAACATGGGAAAATTAGAATTAACCTATGGACTGTAGTTAACAGCAATACTGTAATATTCATGCATCTATGACAAAGCTATATTGTGTTGATAATGGGGGAGTATGAAAAAAGTGAGTCAAATATATGCTATGGACCATGGTTCATGGTGGTAGTCTGATGATATTGTCTCATAATGTTTAACAAATATTCCACCACGGTATGGTGTGTTGATGAAGGGGTGTTGTTTGGGAATTCTACATATGTGCATGATTGTTTTGCAAGTTCACAACTTATGTAATAAAAATATATTTTAAAAAATAATAATTGGGTGGGTTGGGGGAAAATACACCAAATGTAAGATAAAGACTATAATTAGCAGTAAGATTTTGATGATAATCTTTCATAATTTGTAACAAATATCTCACAATGCAAGGTGTTTGTGGTGGGTTGATGTATGGGATCCCTGTATGTTATTACATATGTTTGCTTTATAAGGTCATAACATTTACTATACACTTATTGTAAATTTATTTTCCTATATGAATGATATACTTCAATAATTTTTTAAAGTGCTGTTCATGGATAGATATTGCTGGGGTCCTTTTACTTAATCACTTAGAATGAATTACCTCTTTGAAATTACCTAAGGGCACTATTATTGGTGCCAAAGCCTATGCTCCCAGGGGTTTACTCTGATGCCTTTGGAGACCACTGTTTGGAAATAAAATTTACCCTGAAAGCTCTTTTTACAATAGAAAGTTTCCAATCAGGCTGTTAGTCATGACTACTAAATATACCTGCTCATCCTTGCCCCCAGGTAAAGCAGCAGTGGAACTTTATGAGAAATCCCAATGTGTCTATTCAGTGTAAGTAGGAAACAAAGTTAACTTTTTAGACTTTGATGTTATAAACCCATCTTTCTCTGTTCCTTCCCTTTCCTCCAAGAATCACCTGCTTTTATTTCCTCCACTGATTAGTTGATTTTTTGAAACTCTCATATGGGCTATTATTTTAAAAATATATAAATATAGAAGATACTTGTACAATGAGACAAGCTCTTCATTTTTATTCAATGTAACAATAAACTCAATTCAAGCCATTTTAGTAGAATTGATAGCTGTACATGGAAGCAAAGACTGAGCTGACTGAAGCACCAGATGGAGCAGGGGCAGGAGCAGCTCTGCAAACTGAACAGACTTTCAATATGCAGAAGGCTAAATTAAATTCATACTTAAACAGGTCTATTTCTAATGGGTTGTGTTTTACCTAAAAAGAATATAAACAATGATTTGTGTATATTAATGTGAATCAATTAAAAATTTCAATAATTATTTTCATTTTATTTTGTTTTTACCCTGCACTGTTTTATTCAGTCAGTTGTAATTAGTGAATAAGTGAATAGCCATATAAATAAAGTATGCCCATGACCCCTTATACTTCAGGTGCAATTCTAGGGATTTCTCAGAACATATCATGAAAACCATGAAACATTAGTTCATAATTGAGTTTCACAGCTTCTAGATGAACATCTGCATACAATTCACCCTAAAATATCTTTAAATAAAGATATTATAAATAAATTACAGATTACAAGGATGTTTCAATCAAAAAATAAACAAACAAATAAATTGATTTCCAAAATATGTCTTCTAATTGTTTAAGTCTTTGCAGAAAAGGCAAAAAAATATTTGCCTTTACAATTTGATGTGTAATAATCTAGTTGTTGCAGGAGAACTTTACTTTGTGAGTTAATCTTCCACAACTTGTGTACTATTTAAGAATAGTCCCAGTTTTACAATCTCTATTTACCTGTTTATGAAATTTTATACTGTCATCCTTCTTTTAACAGAAAATTGCATTAGCAAATTCATACTGCTAACATTTTTTTACTTCTTTGCTTGCGTTTGTGAAAAATAATAGCAATATGAATTGGAGTTGGAAGAAATGTAGTGCTTAACCCCACTTTTCAAAATTCTAGTACTTATTGAATTATTTGATTTATTTTTCATTAGCATAGGTACCATTATAAGAATCACTATTTTACAAATATTAAATTCATGAACTAGGTGTTTTGGCAAATGTTGTAGAAAAGAAAACTGAGAGTCAAAAATATATGTGAGGCTCTCCATAGCTACAAAGAAAATAAATGGCAGAGTCAAGATATACAACATATATTCTCCTGTAGTCGGCAAAGATTTAACTCTGCTTTGCTTAAATATTATAAGTTCACACTAGAAACTACAATTGATGGGTGATTGTGAAATAAAATGTGTTCACTCTGTATTCCAGCTATGAAATCCTGTTGCATTGTTGTAATATGGTAGAAGTAGTCTGAATGAAATTAATGAGGAAAAAATTAAGCAATTATTTTTAACATTTTAACTTCTGCATGAAGCAGGCTTAAATGGGTAAGAGCTTCCTATAAATATTGAAGTTAGCAATTTTAATCAGATTCATCATACAATGCTATCAGTAAGTAAGTAAACTTGTTGGTATAAAATAATAATTACTTTTTGAAGTAGTTTTTTAAAGGATCTGGAAATAAAGAGGAACAAAGAGAGAGATTTTATTCTTGAGATCAGGTGGGCAGTCTGAAAGTGACAGGCGTCCTGCCTTCTTACAGTTAGGAAAGGTTCTCTAGAAGTAGTTACATTTGTCAGGAGAAAAAGGAACACAGAGCAGGAATGGGAAGTGCATCAACAGTGAGAATTAACAAGTGCTAGATAAGCATCTGGAAAGTACATTCTATCAATTCAAGGCAACAAAGAAAGCAGACAGCTGTAAGAAATATAGAGGAAAATATTCTACAATTGAGAGTTAAGTAAGCATTTCACTAAGAGTAATTGCGAAAGGGAATTTTATGAAGATATAGGTATGATACAACATCCATTAAAAACTCACACACATAAAGCAATGTCTTTATACTTCAGCTTATTCAAGTTTTGAAATATGTTCAGATTTTATGGGAAAAACATAATAGTATTTGACACAAAATAAAGAATAAATACATTAAATTTAACGAAGCTGATATTATCAATATATGAATACATTTCCATACAGGTAACCTCTACCTATCAAGAGCTATAACTGATTCTTTTTGAACAGAGAAAACTAGGCACCTGTGTAAAGTAAAGTACATAGAGAAGCATGGGAAATGTATGATGTCATTTAATGGGAATCATTTAGTGGTAATGGAAAGGATTATAAAAGTTTTAGATGTTCTGAATAAATAGTACCCTCCCATCTCTACTTAGATTTTGTAGGATCATCATATAATCATAAATATTAACATTCATGGAACATTACTAATGAGACAGGAATGCATAGAAATTACCTATATTAAGCCTTTTAATCTTACAAGCAAACCTTTAACTTCCAATAAAACCAGCTTATAACTAGTAGGTAATAGAAATATATGCAAACATAAGCATAAACCCTTAAATATTATATTTTACTGCTACTCTTCTCCTGGAAGCAAGTGTCAAAAGCAGGCAGAAAAAGGCACAACAGCAAACATTATCTTAGAACCTACTGCACAAAACAAACTTAAGAGAATAAAAATGTATTAATATAATGCCATAAATGTCCTTAGGTCAATTCCTTCTACATGTGGATCCTCCATGTTCTCAGGGATTATTTGTCTGACTCTTCATATCCAAGGAAAATATTCCTAAGATGCACAATTCCACAACAGTGACTGAATTCCTGCTTACAAGATTTTCTGATGTGTGGGAGCTCAGAGTCCTACATGCCATGCTATTCCTACTGATGTACTTGGCAACCCTGATGGGGAATCTTCTCATTGTTATAACAACCACCTTTGACTCAAACCTTCACACCCCCATGTACTTCTTCCTTAGGAATCTGTCTGTGTTGGACATGTGCTACATTTCTGTCACTATTCCAAAGGCATGTATTATCTTCCTGATTGAAAACAGGGTGATCTCCCGGGTTGGATGTGCCTCACAGATCTTCCTCATTCTTTTGTTTGGTTGCATAGAGCTATTGTTCCTCACCATCATGGCCCGTGACCGCTATGTGGCCATCTGCCAGCCCCTGCACTACCCTGTGATCATGAACCCTCAGGTTTGTGTGCAGATGACTTTGGTTTCTATACTCAGTGGTTTGGCCTACTCTGGAGTCCACACTGGCAACACATTCCGGCTGTCCTGTAAGTCCAGTGTTGTCCATCAATTCTTCTGTGATGTCCCCTCTCTTCTGAAGCTCTCCTGCTCTGAGATATTAAGCAATGAAATTTTAATGATTACCTCTGTGGTGGTGATTGCTGGTGGCTGCTTTGCCTTCATCATCATGTCTTATATTCGCATATTTTCTACTGTGCTCAAGTTTCCAACCAGTGCAGAGCGAGGAAAGGCCTTCTCAACCTGTGTCCCTCACATCCTTGTGACAACCATGTTTGTTAGCTCAGGCGCTGTTCTGTATGGGAAGCCATCCTCCAACTCACCCACAAGTCAGGAGATGATCTCCTCTATGTTCTACTCTATAGTGCCTCCTTTCCTTAATCCTATAATCTATAGTCTTAGAAACAAGCAGATAAAGGAGGCTGTAAGGAGAATTATGAGGAGAGTGCTTATAAAAGAACAAGATAAGATAATTATTTGAAGCCATTCCCATTTTGATGACATGAGTTAAAATATGATTCAAAATTAATTTTATTTCATATTTCCAACTTTGGTGACCTAAATTGACATCTGAAAGTGAATGCAAAGAAATAATCTTTGAAATTTGTGGTTAGTGGAATAGAACAATGGTAACTTTCCTGTTTTTATTAATGTGGCAATAGAAATTATAAAATATAATTATTACTCAAAGACAATATTAGCATTTACAAAATGAAAAAAACACTGCTATGCTGAGAAAGTTTAAGATTAAGATGACATGTTTACAAGCATTAAACTCGCTATTCCAAAGAAAAAATAGTTTTTCTTTGTCTATTATCACATATATTGCTTCTAAGGCATCCTTTCTACATATTTACAAGATAAAACAATGAAATTATGTTTTTAAGTAGACTTTCTTAGAGATGTTTCATATATTATGGTCACTATCCCTATATTAAACTTTGAATTAGGCACAGTATCTAGTGTATGACAACATGATTTGCCCTATTGGATAATTTCCCAAACACATGCAATCTTGAAGAAAAATTCACTATAATCTGACAGTTTCCATTTCTAGATACATAAATTTTGTCAATGATTGTTAATAATTACAACCAAGAGTCTTACTTCTGTTAATACTCTGATTATTATTATCAGAAGGTGCTGATGTGATAGTTAAATGATCAAATATTTTACGTTGCAAGCTATTAGTCTGTCTGAAAACTTTCTTTACATAGAATTTCCGGACAAGTAATACTCTGTTCCCTCATATACAACTATGCATTTATATGTTATTATGCTTGTTTTGTAGAAAAGCATTGTGTTTTTTTACATAATGTTATTTTATTAAAATGAAAACAAAATACATTTAAACAGAAGTTATTAAATTTCACTCTTCACATATCAAATGATACCCCATTGTGTACACTTCAATTTGGAGACCAAATTCTCATTAAAAGTATTCAACTTTACCGTGACACATTTGAAATATTCATTTAAATAATTCTCACAGAAATTTTATGAGTGTAGGAAAAAATCACAAAATAAAAAGCAAAATTAAGAGAACTAAAAGGAGAAATGCAGAAACACTACCATAATTAAACATTTTAAGATATAGCTCTGTGAACTTTAATTTCATGTGTCAACCAGGTTAGATTATAGTGTCCAGTTGTTTGGTCAAGCAAGCAGTGGTTTTATTGTTACTGAGTGGATATTTCATGGATTTAAATCATCAGGAAATTGTTTGCATCTATGGCTAATTACATCTACCATCAACTGAAGAGGTTGTCTTCAACAATGAGATAAGTCTGATCCAACCAGTTGACAGCCTTAAAAGAAAAAGTGAAGATTTCAGTACTCAGAAGGGAGTATTTCCATCACTACTTCAGCCAGCCAGCTTCTCCTAGGGAATTCAATTAAACCTTCCTCTGATCTCCAAACTTGCAGCCTGCTGTCTTACATTATCCCTGTTAATGTTTTGTTATGAAGTTTAATTTTTCTGATATTATCTTAATAATTTAACCTTTTCAGCTTTCATTCAATTACTGTTACCATTATATATCTTTTATTCTTTATTTTCAACAATGTTTGTTTATATTTAAAATGCAATTTTGATGGCCACATAGATTTGAGTTTTGCTTTTCAATTCCTTCAGAGAATCACTTCCTTTTAATTGTTGTTTATACTATTTACATAAATTATAATTATTCACATTTAAGATTAATTAAATCGTATTGTTTTTTTTCTTTTTATCTATCTGTGCCTTGTTTATTTTTACTAATTTTTGGTTTTCATTTGGATTAATTAATTATATTTTTATCTTTTTCTATAAGTTGTTAATTGTAATTATTTGTTTTCTGATGTTGATTTCAGCTTTAGCGTACCTTGTATGCAAGAGTAACTCATCTATATCTACCTTCATTTGATTTGAAACCACTTCGGAATCAGTAAAAGAATATTACAATAATATACTTCCAGCTATCCACTCAAGGCTTCTGGACTATTTTGTCATATATTTGACATATATATGTTATGAAAGTCACAATTCATTGCAATTAAAACCACAGGACTGGAGGTTTGCCCTTGAACATGCCTTTATGGGACATATGAGAGTTTCACAAACACTGAAAAGGAAATCTATGCCACTTTCTCCTATTCTAAATCTTCTTAACTTCATAATTTACTTAAACCATGATAAGTGGGAAAAATCCCATGATATGATTTAAATTTTCAAAAGTGTGATAGATAATGACATTAACAACAAAACTTTACTCCAATATGTACATGGAATTGAACAAGGGCTAATTTGAAACAACAAAACTTCAGATATAATATTGTCCTCTTAAGATAGAACATGTGGAATCTAAGGGGGAAATCTTCTGCTTAAATCCTTACACAATATTCTGAATTACTTAATATAACCTAATGAACTAGGCAATAAGTTTTTTAAATCAGGAGATTAGCTAAATTTGTTAGTAGGGCAAAATCTGATTCTGTTTATTTCAGTTTGAAATATAATTTCTCCTCTTCCTCTGACTTGAGAATGTTTGATATTGGATTAAATAGAAGTAGAATAAAAATAAACTCTGACCTTAATTATTCTCTTATATTTGTCTCCATTACAATGCTCCAAAGTGTCAACTCTACTTCCTTAAATGCTTTGTACAGCAATTGTCCCAACCAAACAATCATCTAACAAAAAATAGAGGAAAACCTGCCACTTGTGGAGGTTAAATGACAATGACAAGAAACTTAATATATAATGATGATAGGTAAAGGAGTGGTGTGGATCTGAATTGATCACTGCCATTGAAAGAAATAACGCACACTTCATCTCTTATTGGATAATAACCAAAAGGTGGCAATGAAAACTGAGAATGCCCACATTTGCCTATCTCTGTATTCCAATAAATTCCTCCACAGGAGGTTAAGACTGCAGACCAATAAATAACTTCATTGTTGCTTTAGGAAATTAAAATTTTCCAATATATTTGGACAAATATTTGTTCATTTCAATGAACAGCCTGTTTAACAAGAGTTAGCTTATCAGGACTTATCCCATGACACTTAAGAAATCACCTCAAGATATTTGTCTCAATGTGTCCCCCATTCTTAACCTATTACATAAAAAATACGATGTTCTACCTTGAGTCAAGGATTTAATAAAAATGTTTGATCATCATTTTTTGCACAATGGTCTCAGAGCAATAAATTAGCCTATTTGTTTAAGGTTTAAAAAAGATAGTAAATTAGTATACCATAATTAATCATTTAATATATGGTAATACAGTGTCATTTGTAGTGAAATTACATTTTTAAAATAAACAAAACAGTGTGACAAGTGAAAGTTTTTCTTTCAGTACATATGTGTGAAAGAGAAATAACAAACATCAGTAAGCCATACATAAAAAGGACAAATAGTATATGAATCCACTTATGTGAAATAACTAGTATCATCCAAATGTATAGAGACAGAAAGCATTATCATTGGGGTGGGGAGGAGGGTGAATGGGGAGTTGATGCACAATTGGTGCAGGTTCTTTGGGGTGATCAAAAGTCTGTAATGGATGGTTTTGATCATAGCACAACATTGCTAATGTGATTAACGCTACAGAGTTATATTCTTGGGAATGGTTGAGATGGAAAATATTATGTTGGATACATTTTACCACAATTAAAATTGAGAAAGTGCTGACACAATGAGAATTAAATAGATCCTGGACCAGATCTAATAATGGAGGACATAATGCAAAAGTAACACATTTGGACAATTGAAAAAATTGGAATGTAATCTGTGTGCATTCTATCAATGTTAAGTTTCTTGAACTTGATAATTTTTCTTAATGTGGTTACATAAGTGAAAAACCTTTTTCTTACGAAATATACATGGAAGAGTTGGTAGGCTGTATTATCCTCCCCCTCAAAAAAAAAATCATGTTTTAAACCTTAATCCATTATTGTGAACATAAACCCACTGTATATAAGAACTTTTACAAATGTTATATTTAGCTGAAGTGTGGTCCAATTTAATTGGTCTTAAACCTATTATTGGATACTTTAGAAAGAGAAAGTCTTCTGGATTAGGAGAAGTTGTAAGTCAATAGAACCCAGAAGATAAAGGAAAATACATTGCCATGTTCACTGCCATTTGATGGAAAAACTAAGAACCCGAGGATCATTGGTAACAAATCCAAATTGCCACAATATTCTGGGAGAAAGTATGACCTTACCCAAGCTTTGATTTTTTACTTCTCTTAGCCTCAAAACCGTGAGACAATAAATGTACATCCTTTAACCCAACCCATTATGTAACATTTGATTTAGCAGCCATGATATTTTGACAGGTATTAAATATTAAAGGGACATGATATACGTGACATACTCACAAATGTTTATAAAAAGATAGGTAGACAGAGAGTCAGACATGTAGATATAGATAGGTGATGATGATGATGAAAGATAGATTGATGGATAGATGAGAGAATGATATAAAATGTGGTAAAATGTTAAAAATGGTAATCTGGGTATCTAGTAGGAAGTATATTTTCACTCTCTGTATTATTATTATTTTTTACATATACTTTCTTATTTTTTAAAAAAAATTGCTTAGATTACATAAATGTTGCATAAAATGATAGAGGATTCCCATATGCCCCACTCCAAACACTTTCCATATTTTCCCACATTAACAACATCGGTCATTAGTGTGGTACATTTGTTACAATTGATGAACATATTTGGAGCATTGCTACTAAGGGTGGATTATAGTTTACATTGTAGTTTACACTCTCCCACACAATTCTAAGTTATGACAGGATATATAATGGCCTCTATCTGTCATTGCAATGTCATTCAGGACAATTCCCAAGTCCTGAAAATGTCCCCTTATTACACCTGTTTTTCCCTGTCCCTCCCCTCAAAACCTCCAGTGGTCACTGCCTCCACATCACTGATAAAAGTTCTTCCATTCCTAGAATCACAATAATCTATACTAGAATACCAGTAAGTCTATTCTAGTCCATCATTCATTCTCCAATCCTGAGGATTTGGGGTAGGTGATGTCCACTTCACATCTAATTGAGAGGGGGCTTAGATCACATGGGGCAGATGGATGGGATTGTCTTCTTTGCAGTTGAAGACTCTCTCTGTTCTTTGGAATGGTCATTGTCCATCATCATCTCCTTGTTTTTTGTCCTGGGTGAGTACAATGAACTGAAGAGTAGGTGTTGCAACTCTGGTGAGATTCAGGGCCTGGCTGGCATATGGACAGCCCAAAGATTTAAGTCTCTTGGACATACAACTATCAAATCTAGCACTAAGTATAGGTTCAAAAAGAAGGGGCAGAAGAGCCATGTGTAGGGAAACCACAACTGAGTCCAACTCTGTCACACTGGGGAGCATAAGTTTGCAAGTAGAGCTCACAGGCAGGGCACCAAACTTCTGAGATTTCAGCCTTGCCTATAGTGTCTTGATATCTCCACTATTTGAGGCAATTTTTACTTTGGAAGTCAACGAGATCTTGCTGAGATGTGCATAACCATAACTTCTGGAACGTCTCCCAACTCATATTGAAGTCTCTTAGCCATATAAACTCATTTGTCTTTAACATAACCCCCTTTTGGGCAAGGTTTTTTCCCAGTTGCAATGCCTGTTGGTGCTTGGTAGTAATCCCTTGGTGCCAGAAAGCCTCATTCCTGTGAGTCATGTCCCATACTGGGGAAAGCAATGCATTTATATGCTGTGTTTGACTTAGAGAGAGGTCATATTTGAGCAACAAGGAGGCTCTCAAGAGGTAACTTTTAGGATGCCTATAATACTAGGATAATTTCAACTTCAAAAGTAAAGGCTCATAAGTGCAGTCATCAATGTCAAGGGCCCTCAATGGTCCATCCTCCTTCACTAGTCACTGCCCCTGTACTCGGAGGACTCTTGCTCTTCCGTTAGATAATGTGGCCAAGCTCCCCAGGAGGGGAATTCAATATCATTTTGGTTATCGTGTGAAACTCCACCCACTGTGAAAATGCCCCATGAACACTCAAACACATTTATATGCCTTATAGGTAAGCCCCAGGTGAACATCCTCCCATGGATCTCCCATCAATGACCTTCTACACCAGTGATCCTCCCCTGTCATAGTTGTAACACTTCTGTGATCCAAAACTTCTTCAAAAATGAAGGAAACAAAATAATCAATTTAATAAGAAAAAGAAATAATGATAGTTTTAAAAATAAGAAATAAAATACAAAAAAATAAAAACCTTTTGGAATAATAAAAATAATGAAAAATATTTAAAACTTTTTCTTGGCATTGTTTCTTTCATCACTGTAAGATCTGTTCTTTTGTACGTACAGTGACATTTTCTTCCGTTTTCTCCCCAGTGTCTTATTTTTTTTCATTTTGTCTTCCAAGCAGTTTTAGGTTACAAAAAAGTCACATACAGAATTTAAGGGATTCCCATATATCCAACATCCTCTTCCTTTCCCTTTTCCTCCTATTAATAACATTTTACATGTGGATGGTACATTAGTCACACACCAATCTTATTCAAGCTCTTCCAACAAACTGAACAAAAATAAACACCATCAAACTCATTCTATGAAGCCAATATTACCTAATACCAAAGCCAGATAAAGATATTATGAAAAAAGAAAATTACAGCCCCATTTCACAAATGAATATGGATGCAAAAATCCTCAATTACTTGCTAATTGAATCCAGTAACACATTAAAAGAATTATTCATCATGATCAAGTGGGTTTTATACCAGGTATGCAAGGGGGGTTCAACGCAAGAAAGTCAATCAGTGTAATACACCACATAATAAATCAAAGAAGAAATATCACATAATTTTGTCAATTGACACAGAAAAAGCATTTGACAAAATACAGCATCCTTTCTTGTTAAAAATACTACAAAAGATAGGAAGTGAAGGAAGCTTTCTCAACATGATAAAGGCCATATCTGAGAAACCCACAGCTAACATTTTCCTCAAAGTGAAAGACTGAAAGCTTTCCTGTTGATATAAGTAACAACACAAGGAGGCCCACTTTCACTTCTTTTGTTCAATATAGTGATAAAGGTTCTAGTTAGAGTAATCGGGGCTTTTTTGGGAATTGGGAATTATCCTGTGTGACATTACAACGACAGATATAGACCATTTTACATCAGCATATAACATGCAGAACTGTGTGGGAGAGAGTGGGATCTACAATGTGAACTATGGTCCATGCTTAGTTGAAGAGCCCCAGGACGTGTATATCCATTGCAGGTGATGTTCCAC
>JAQZBX010072406.1:0-15079 GCA_029593785.1 Cabassous unicinctus | reverse complement strand
GGTTGCAGCCTAGGATTGGCTAATGCTGTTACTAGGGTAGGTGGCAGGAAACTCTCTAACTTCCTAGAAGAAGGCTAACTGTAGCTAACATTGTTCTTTGTTTCATTCCTAACAGCCATGTTACATATCTCCGGTGCCGACCTGCGGGTCACCGGTAGTGCTGATAAGGTGCATAATGTGAGTGCTACTGTGAAGGTCCTCAACAGGGAAGGCAAAAACAGTAGTAAGAAATACATTAGACCAGTATGGGAAGAATGGCTATCAGGAAGAATAAGGCCAATAGATTAAAGCTTCAGGAATATTGGGCATCAGACGGTTAAGTACCCAATGATATTTGGAGTCACAGGGGACTCAGCTGTCACCCTCTCACATTGGGGGGATATTTACAGATGGCCCTGAAGCCAAGGATACTGGATTCTTCAAAATCATTTTTCGTATCATTGACCAGCCATGCAGGCTCAAAGCAGGTATTAGAGCCTGTCATCTCTGCAGGGCAGCCTCTGCCACAGCCACCAGCCAAACACCATATAGGAAGGGCAGCAATAGCAGAGTGAGAAAACAAGGGGACGCAGATCAGTCTGGTCCCGACAACCTCACACATTTAAGCAGATTGAGGCTCGGTGATATAAGAGGAGTGACTCTACAATTTCCAGTTTCGAACCTGTGATGCACTCTCAACTCTTGCAACAACCAAGAAGAGTCAATGTTATTAACCTCATTTCATAGATAGTGAAATTAAAGTCTAGAGAAGTTAAGTAGCTTACCAAAGGTCACACAGCTAGTAAGGGTGAGGCTGGAATTTTTCCCGCTATATCAGTCTCTCCCGAAACGAAAATTAGTTAAATATGAATTTGGCTTTGGGGAAGGAGTTTCAATTCTCTGGACCTCATTTTCCTTATCTTTAAAGTGAGAGTGCCACAGTACATGATACAAGGCGTCTCTTCTGGCTCGCTCAGTGACTCTAAATATATGTGGTTTAATGTATGCACCATTCTCATTAGTCTTCAGGACTGGTTGGCTGGGCCAAGCCGGCAATCCTGTGAGGCCTCTGAAGTCTTCTTCCAATGCAGTGAGAGGGTTCAGTAGAAAGATCATGGCTTCAGGTCAGGAGACCAGGGTTTCAAGCCTGACTCTGCCACACATCTTGAATCACCTTGGATAACTACCTTCCCTTCTCTGAGATTCATTTCACATGTGGATAAACAAATGGGTGGTCGCTTTGGCTATGATTTTATGGAGGTGATGTGTCCTGGATGGCACAAGGGTTAAGAGCATCAGGATAATCAGGAGGTTGGCAGTGTTTTATTCCCTTGGAAAGGTCCAGATCATCATGCTGTATATTATAGTCTTTTTGCAGAGAATGTCCCAAGGCATTGGCTTTACAGAGCTGGGCATTCCACATGAGTCTAAGTTTTGGTTTTGAACCACGTGATTTCTCTTTGGATGCCAGTAATTGAATAATAATGTGCTACAAATGACTCTATTTTGAACAAATATGGCATGTGCAAATCAAAACTCACACAGTAGGCATTTTACGGAATTTGCTGGCGGGAAAAATTACTTCTAACTAGTGAAGTGGTGGAAGGGAACAGGCAATCAAGGAAGGCTTCAGGGAGTGGGTGGCTTGTGGATAAGTCTGGAGTGACAGGTAGAATTTTAATGGATGGGCAAGGGGAATAGAATAATATTCTAGACAAAGGGAACAGAGGGAGAAACTGTAAAGAGGGGTGCATACACTGGTGTGTTCCTAACAGCTCTCAACCCCGTGTGACACCATGAGATGAGACTGGAATTACTTATCTGCCATTGTAGCTTCCAAATGGAATTTGGAGTTACACAAAATGCATCTGATCCAGTTTTTGTGGAACAAATCTGTTACCCAGAGCAGAGTTCACTATGTTATCCTGTATCTTGCTCTGTGTTCTTACTCAGAATGAGAAATAGCATAAGTTTTCACACCTGTCCAGACAGTGGAGCCCTTAAAGCCATGGTCCATCCTGTAGAATAAACACCACGAAACAGTCATATAATGAACCTCAAATAACTATCATCTATTATGTTGTGCTAAATACGACACTGTCTGATATCAACTTCTAACATGGAAAAGTGGTAAGAGAATCTGAAAATTCAAGAAAACCCATGAAAGAGAAACCTAAAATTTTAAAAATGTCTATTTATTAAATTATTTTGTGTTGATTGGATAAATGACACCATCATCCAGTCACCTTAATTAATAAGCAAGATTATAATAGATCACCTTTATTAAGGATCATTTACATTCCAGGAATTGCCTATGTATCTTATTTCTTATTTTTGTAATGGATCTTTTCAACAATCCTGGGAAATAATTTTATTCTCAATCTATGAAAAACCTGAGTCTCAGAGAAGTTAAATAATATACCCCAAAGTAAGTGGTGGAGTCAGGATTCAAATACCAGGTGTTTCTGACTCCCGATCTGCTTCTCTTTCCATTATACCTCGGGCCTTTACAAGTCTAGAGCACAGGTGTTACATGGGGAACGTGTCTGGAGGACCATGAAATGACATCCCATGGAGTGACAACATATCTGCCAGCAGATGGGAAAAAACACATAGTCCCTTGCTCACCCATTCTCTTTCACTCATGATGATGAATTGGTTCAGGTCTTGGTGCTGGAATTGGTAACTTCTACTCAAACCTTAATGACCTTGCTTTTGAATTCCAGTTAATTACTGAAACAGGAAGTGGCACAAAGTTGCCTAAGATTGCATGGGAATGAAGCTCCATTACAATGAAAACACTGAAAGAAATCATGACCCCAGGCAATTCCCAGCAATAACGTGGCAAAAGAACCTGTAACAGAAGTAATGCAGTATCAAGAACTCTGTATTTTCTGACACACTGCCCCACCTTTGGAAGTTCCAGGCATTTTCTGTGTAAATTTATTTTGTCCCAAGGATAATTTAGGAATTTCTATGGTTCAAATAGATGTTTGAGATATTGAACAGGGATTTCTTCTTGAAGACAGAGATAAAGAAATTTAAATAGCTGAGTTCATTTCCGTATTTGTCAATCCAAAAGCATCTGGATCTTTCCACATTATTTTGTTTATGATCTCTTTGCCTCTAGACATGCCAACTCTCCCTTACCCATAAGAATATCCTCCAAAATATAGGCAGAGTTCTTTTCCTAGTCTCTAAGTTTGATGTGCTCACTCCTTTGCTTGAATCCTTCAGTGGCTCCCCATTGCCTGCTGGATAAAGTTTAAACCCCTTGGTGTGGTGGTGTACAAGGTCATAGCATACTTCCCCAGCCTACTCTCTCTTCACATCCCCAAGCATACTCTTCAGCCACACTGACTGACCAACTGTCTTTTATTCCTGTCTGCCTTTGCTCATGCTGTTCTCTGTAGTCTCTCCAAAGCCCAATTATCTCTGGGAAAAAAACTCAAATTCATCCTTTAAGGCAGGACAAGGGTCACTGCTGCTTAGAAGCCTCCCAGGATTTATTGAGATGTTTCTAGAGTTGCTATATTCTATACTTATTTTCTGCTTTCTTACCCATCTCCCACAATAAATTGTGTTATCTTTGAAAGAAAGGAATGCTCCAAGTTTTTCATTTTTCCCTAGTGCTATCAGAGTACTTGACAAATAGTAGGCACTCAATATACATTTGTTGAGTGGGTGAAGTAAGTGATTTCTTTGTGACTATAAATAAGAAAAAAGTTTTTATTAAGAAGATGCATTCATTGTAAAAGAATTTGTTGCAAGCACACATTTATTTCTTAGCAAATATTGAATGAATACATTTTATGTGTCTATCATAAAGTACTGTGGGGTATTGAGCAGGAAATTTGCATTATGTAAAAACCTTGAGGACAAGCAATTTTTTTTTAACTACTCTACCTGTGGTTCCTAGAGAAGTGCCTGGCACACAGGGGGTGCCCAATCAGTATTTGTCAAATTCTTCTAGATCGTTAATCATTCAAATTGATGAATAATGTGTTCTAGAGCTTCTAATGAATTTCCACATCTGTGGTCTTCCATTAAAATTCATTCACATAAAACCCCAAAGAAGTGTGGATTGATAATTGTTATCCCAATGTAAGATGAGAAAGCCGAGACTCTGAAAAGGTAACTATAGTCCAATAGTAACTGCCCTGGGTTACTGGACTAGGACTCTGAGCACTGAGCTGGCAGGCAGCAAGGCAGATCCTCAGCCGAGGTCGGGCACCCTGTCCACACAGCAGATAGACTTTTTCTCTTGTGGTAGTCACTGGGTGAGAGGAATTTCTTCTGTTTCATTCTGACTGCTAGTTGGGAGAGTCTCTGAGCTCACATATATCATTCATTATTCACCAACAAACACTTTTTAGCCACCTACAATGTGCAAGCACTGAGCTTCTAGTTACATCACTCAAAACTAAATCATCGTGGGACAGCTGTGCCCTGCCCTGAGCGAGGCAAGGGCAGATATAAGTGTGTCTTGTAGAATTTGTCTTTAGCATGCTGGCTTAAGAGTTAATCAGGGGTTCCACGGACCCCTTTGCCAGTCAGGTGAAAACCACAGACCCCTTACTAAGGCCACATTATCCTTGTATCATTTAATAAATATATTACACCTGCATCAACACATCCCCACAAGAATAATGCTGTTTTGAATTTCAATTCAAGCTCATGGTCCCCTTGTTAAGAACCCCTGCAGTAAAGTTTTCTTCCTGTGTAGGCAGCAGAGATCCAAACTGAGTTTTGAGGGGAACAGGTATTACTGGGAGTGTCTACTTGTAGCAGGTGAGGTTCCATCATGCAGGGGACAAAAACTTTAGGCCAATGCTGATTAGCTTGGGATACGGCTCAGTTATGATTTCCATGAGATATATGACCACAGATTCTTGAGCACCTACTATGTGCTAGGCCCTGTATAAGCTTCTGGAACAGAGAAACAAATGACATGGTCCCTTCCTTCGAATAGGTCCCAGCCAGTGTGAAGAGAGACACATAAACAGAGAGAAATGGCATATGCACTGTGATAAGGTATGTGCACGGTTATGTTTGATCACAAAAAGGAGGCATCTCACCAAACTTTGGGCTGATCATGGACAACTTCATGGAGGAGAGGGTGGCTTATCTGAATCCTGAGGGATACATGGGGATGAGGAATGGGAATTGTATTTAAGGCAAAGGGAGCAGCATATCCAAAGCCAAAGTGCTAATAAGAAATTGGAATGAATGAAGCATAAGGTACCAATGGACTAGTGAAAAGAGTTAAGGCTGGAGAGGTGGGCAGGATCCAGGTCATGAACTCTTATTAGTTGAGATCTGGCCAGGGAATGTCACTGGCAGAGCTGAAGCTAAGGGCTTACTTACAGGTAGGGATCCACGCAGGACCAGCAGATAGTCTCGTTAGAGGCTTGAACAGAAGAGTTAGGTTTGAATCAGCCTAGGATAGTTCTCAGACCAGAAGCATCTCCTGCCTTTTGCTTTGGGTGAAGGAAGCTATGCCTTCTTGCCCTCATTTATCTCTGCATTCAAGTCTAATGCATTTCTGTACTTGCTGGCGGATCTAGGCTTTTCCTGGTGTAGGAGTTATACTTTGATTCCTTAGGATCTTTGGTATCTCTTTCTCCAAGTCCAGCACTGCCTCTGGGTCTGAGAGACAGTACTTCCCGTTGCCTTATTCTTGAAAGAGGATTTGAAAAGTAGCGCCCCATCCCGAAGAGCTCTCTTTTGCCCACCTTTTCCCTGCCCTTTTAAACACACTCTGCACAACGACACCAAAGAGAACACACAAAACCCAGCCTCAGGCAGTAGTATCTTCCCCAGGTCTTATGTTTCTCCCTTGGCAGTTGGCACCCTGAGTTCTGCTACCTGCTTTTCACCCTCCTCTTTGATTTGGGTGACCTGTTTAGACAACTCTCTGGCTTACTGAACTCAGCTCTCGGTTTGATTCTTGATTCTGTATATTTGTTGAATAAATATTGAATGAATGAATGCCTTTGATCTTCACATCACTGCAAGCTCTGGGCGAGGCACTTCTATTGCCTTGATCTTCTGGGAACTTCGCCGGCCACCTGAGGAGACGGTTTGAGATTTCTCACCTGAAGTATTTATGTTTTACGGTTTGAGTCAAATTCATCTCTGTGAGACATGAGGGAACACGAGCAGACCTTAGGTATGGCTTTCGAGTGCACAAGAACACCCACAAAAAAGTTTTGTTTTTGTCTTTGTCCTTCATGTTAATTTTTGGCAACTTGCGTTTAATCATGAGTGTGCTTTCAGAAGCAGACCTTGATCACCATAGAGATTCACATCCTGATTAGAGCTGGCCACAAAGATCGTCTCTTGAAATGTTACTTCCTTTTTTCTTTTCAAGGCCCCTCTTTTCATAACTACTTTCAAAACCCAACAAGTGTTTGGCATCAAGGGAAAATGTCACGCAAAAAGCAGAGAATACAGTTCTGCTTTAGATAGGGATTCCAGCTCTGCTTCCACAAGGGCAGACACACTGCAGTCATTTGACAGGTATTTTAACTGCTGCTCCCAACCCCAGAGAATAAATTACCCTTTTCAACTGAGTCAGATTTAAAAACAAATTTAAAGTCATTGTTTCAATAGTCTGCTCCTCTGTGGGTTGCAACATAGAAATAGCTCCACTTTACAGAGTATGACAATGTTCAAAACATTCATGCTTACTGGAAACAAAAAAAATTGTCTCAAGGCTTCACTACATCTCTGCATTTAGAATCTACGTTGATTTTAAAGATGATTTAAGGACAGTCCTTACGTTATTTCATGTATCATTGATGGATGGGTAAACCAGAAAGGTTTTCATTTTGGTAAAACCATATTGCTGAATTTTTCTCTCCTATTTTTTAATTACTCAGGATATAGTACATCTCCACTATGACAGGGGCCTTTCAAAGCATTGGATTAAATCAGGAAATGAACATTCTGATCCTTGTTCTCTTCTAAACACTCTAAGAGAGCCTGTCTAAGCCACTTACCTTCTCTGAGATTTACTTTTCTCATCAATAAAATGAACAAACTAACCAACTGCATTCTAAGTCTGTTATAGTTCTGTCCATCTTTTTAGCATTTCTAAAAGGGACTAATGCATAGCTAGATCCAAAGGAATGACGCAATAAATACTTGATTGATTTAAGGGTAGTTAGCAACTTAGCGCAAGTTGTTCTATTTGTGTTTGATAACATTTACCAATAGGATTGCAAATTACTAATATTCATTATAGAAAATTAGAAGAGAAAGGAGAAGCCCCCAAATAAAAATGAACAACCCTTACTTTTACCCTACAGAGACAGCTGTTTTGCAGATGGCTGTAATTTTATGGCTTACGTGATTGTGTTTATTTTTGTTTATTACTAACCTGGAATCATACTATACAAGCTATTTTTAACCTGACTTTCCCACTTATTTACATTTCCTAAGCCATTTTATATGTTCAGTATAAATAGTATTATGTATTTTACTGCATTCTTTTCTATGATAAAATAGTGTGCCTTAATATTGGTGTATTATATCATCCATATATATGGTTTTATTTAGAATATTTCCAATATATTTCTGTTATAGACAATGCTCTGATGGAAATCGGTGAAGATAAACCTTTGTACACCTTCATGGTGATTTTTCTCAGGGTATATTCTTGAAAGTGGAATTGCTGGGTCAAAGGACCTTATAGTTTAAAGACTTTGGATACTTACTGACAAATTTCTCTTCTGCAAGCTTTTTGCCAATTTTCATTTCATTTCCACTAGTATGATATGAGACTGACCATCTCTTTACACCTTCACCAACTTAAATATTAAAAAGTTTTTGGTCCATTTTAGCTTGAAAATGTCACACTATTGTTGTTTTTTTATTTATTATCAAGAACTTTATTTCAAATTCACAAAAATAAAAGAACAGAAAAAGGCAGCTCAACAAGTTATGGAAACATTACTCCTAAAGAGTTCTTTTTCAGGCTCTTTTATCTCATCTAATTCCAACTGCCAACTCAGCTCCCCTAGTGTTCAGAAAGATACATAGATGAACACAGATTAGTTAAATGATGACATAATCAAGATCTCCTTATTATTGAAAAACAGTGAAGAAGAGAATAAAATGTTTAATCATTTTCATATATCACAGAACCAAATCTCATATTCTTTTTTTTTTACCTTTAGAATGAATATAGTACCAACTTTGCTTTTGCTATAAAAAGCATTACTGTTTTGAATTTGTATTTCCTTAACTTCAATTTTGAAAATTAATATAAGCATTTAAGGCCATGAGTTTCTTCTCAGTACAGCTTTTGTTGCAGTCCATAAATTTTCATATGTAGTTTTCTCATTGTTAATTTGCTAATTTCCAAGCAGTTTGTAGTGGCAGTTTTGCTTTCTTTCTTTTTTTCAATTTTTTTATAAAACTTTATTTCAACTTCAAAAAATAAAGTAGACAAAAGCCACCTTACTAAATTTTGGAAGCATGGGATTTAGTTCTATGAGATGTGAATATGATCAAGCACTTTACATTTTCTTCATTAACAAGGAGACCTTGGTCACGTTACTTAACCAATCTGTGTCCATTTATTCATCTTTCTGAACACTGGAGAAACATTTGAATTTTTTTAAAGGATTAAATAAGATAAATGTGCCTGGACAGGGTTTTTGCTTTATTTCTTGAACCTAAGAATTTATTTAGAACTTTTTTCCCCCAAATTCCCCATTCCCCTCCCTGTTTTATATTCACAAGTTACTTTCAGTTTTGTTGCATTGAGGTAGAGACAATAGGCTTCACAAACCATATCTTCATTATGTTGTACCTTTGTGGGAGCCCAGGACCCACGCTCCCCCTCCTTAAGGAAACAAAGCCGGCACCACGGAGTTGCCTGCGGAACGACCCTCCCCAGAGGGAAAAGAACTTACAGAGGGTGTCATAGACTGTACTTTTCTCCAGGCTGTGCACTTACCCCATTTGCGTGCTTCACGTGACCCTAGCAGAAATTCTGTTATGAAATGTCTTTGTTCTGAGATTCTTTATAATGCTGCTCATTTTTCCACTTCTTTGCAGAGCACTATCTTCATTTTCTGGACTGCTGCCTCCAGAGATTCTCTTCTGCTCGAAAGTCCCAATAAAGCTTATGTCTGACTCAGTGCCAAGGGCGTTCTTTGGTCTCCCAGCCGTACGGACCTGTGACCTTCAGGAATTGGGCTGCAACAACCTTTTATAAAATTCTAATGATCCTCTTTATCTCATTTAATGTAATTTTCCTTGTATTCTGTATTGTTTATTATACATTAGGGTTATTTCTTCTATAATTTTATATATATTTACCTGATATTTTTTCATTTATTTCTTAATTTTTAACCATTCTCTTGTCATTTTGGATAAGAAAGATGTATCACTTTTACACTGCACACATTTCTTATTGATTTTTCCTTTTAAATGTCTGTCACATTTATGCTTCCCATTTTTTACATTTTCATGATATTTTCCTAGATTTTTCCTTTTGCATTTAGGTATATATAATATCTTATTATCTTAGAGATAATAGTGTCTTTATGCCCATTCCTTAAGTAAAATGAGACCTTTATAGCACAATTTTTATTTCTAATAAATCTTTCATTGATTCAATAATTACAACCTGACTATTAATATTGATATTGATCAATGGTATTAATTAGTGATACTATTGTAGTATTTCTATTACATTTTAAGCAATTAAGCTTAATTTTGTGCTTTACTTGTTATATTGTTAACACACATTTCTTTTATTCTTTGTTCACCCTATTCTTCGTTTTTTAAATACTACTCTGAGCTGATTATAACAAAGTTTTAGGAAATGTAAGAAATTCTTATAACTTCTTTGCTTTTCTGATTGGTTTTTGATAGGTAACATTTTTTGAAAGTTTTTTTTTCTAAAGATTTATTATTTATTTATTTATTACCACACCCCCCCCCCTTGTTGTTCGCACTTGCTGCTATCTGCTCTATGTGTCCATCTGCCATGCGTTTTCTGCATCTGCTCATTCTCTCCCCAGGTGGTACTGGGAACCAAACCTTGGACCTTCCATGCGGGAGAGAGGCACTCAATCACTTTAGCCACCTCAGCTCCCTGCTTTGTTGTGTGTCTCATTGTCTTTCCTCTTTGTGTCTCTTTGTTGTGTCATCTTGTTGCATCAGCTCGCCATCCCCACCCGCCACATCAGCCTGCTGTCTTGCTTGTCTTCTCCAGGAGGCACCAGGAACCGAACCCAGGACCTCTCATGTGATAGGTGGGAGATCAATTTAAAAGTTCCAAAAAGTTTTAAAATTATTCAAGTTTGTTGTATTTAATGCCAACCTGATTTTTTTCATTTGTAGGTAATCTATAATCCTGTTAGTAATGGGTGGTATTCATTAGCAAAATTTAAAAAATTTATATATATATATATTTATTTGTGTACATGTACATATATATTTCTATATCAACAATATATACCTAAGATTTTAAATAATTTTCCATCTTAGGTTTTAAGTCACTCCTTAGCCCCTGAGGATGTGTTTTGTCTTTAATTTTTGTATGTTCTGTTTCCTTCTGAAATTCCTAAATTGGAGCTCTGAGACAGGTCTTCTTTTAGATTTCATCTCATAATCCAAATCTCCTTTCTCCCCTCAAGGTTCTAATTCACTAATTTAGTTTTCCAAAGATTTCAATCTGCCCCTTTTTGCCTATTTTACATTTAGGAATATTGTTGTATATTTTTTAGGTTTTCTTTCCTTATTCAACTAGTTCATTCTTCAGGGCTCCAGGTCCATGAGTGCTGTTTCTCTAAATTTTGTTGAGATTACGAATTAGAGACATTAAAGGGTCTGTCAGTTACATGCAGTAAGCCTGCTTCCCTGTGGTGAGAGATATTGGCTTGGATTCCTCGGCTTGGTCCTCTTTTGAACTTCTCTACTTTGTCCTGTGCTTCCCCCTGCCCCCATCCCTTTTTGCACATCCTTAGAGAAGGAGGTGTATGCATGCCTAGGAATAGAAGTTGAGATGGATTTCAAAGGTGATTTGTGATTAATTGTATGATTCTTTCAGGCCCATATAAAGGGAAAATGAAAAAGTTTAGATTTTCTTTCATTTGGCTTTGCTAATTCATGGATGAGGAGCCTCACAAAGAGAACATGGAGACAGAAGCAGTGGCAGCAGACTGCTTTACCTCTGTGGCAGTGCTTACGTTTTTTCACTGGCTTCCTTAGAATCGGGTCACAGTTCTGCCCTGCTCTGTGGTTAATAGGTCTTCTGTACTTTCTAAGTCTAGGAGTCAGTTCTGGGCCCGGTTTGCAGTTCTAAAGAGCTCTGATACTCTTTACTGGATACTGGAAGGATTTTTGTTTTTAAGTACTTTTTCCAGTCCCTCCAGGTCCATGTTAAAGAGTGTCATTGCAATCAGAATTTAAAAGCCTTGGAGAAGTTGGAGACTAGTACTTTTAAAAAAATCTTTTAATTAAAAAAAAAAATGATATTTAGATTACATAAATGTTACATAAAAAATATAGGGGATTTCCATATGCCCTGCTCCCCACACCACCCACATTTGCCCCCCCTCCCCATTAACAACATCCTTCATTAGTGTAGAGACCAGTACTTTCAACCCCTGCATTGAGTTGGACCTAGAAATCCCAAGAAGTTAAGTGATATGCAAAATTATATGGTGTTGACAACAACAGCTTTGTAGTCACATGGAGATAGAATCAAACACAGGTTTAACCACTGTATTAGCTAAATGGTCTAGGCAAGTTATTTAAATTCCTACAGCTTCAGCTTCCTCAACTGTAATGTGGGGATAATAAGAGCATATAACTTGCATCAATCAAGCAATTTCAAACAACTGGCTTGGACTTCAAAAATATCAGTGTAAAGAAAGATAAAGAAATATAGTGGAAATTTCAAGATTAAAGGAGATGAAAGAAACATGATAATAAATGAAATGCATTATCTTTGATTGGATAATGATTTAAAAAAAACAGCTATAAGGGACATTACTGGGACAATTGGGAAAATAAGAATATGGCCTAGATATAAAATAATCTCTCCATATCAACATTAAACTTTTTGAGTATTATCAACATTAAATTTCTTGAGGATCATTGTAGCAGTTTGGCATTGTTTACGAATTCCAAAAATAGATATTGGATAATATTTGTGAACTGGTCTGTTCCTCTGGGCATATCAGATTGGATTGGATTCAGAGGTTTCACTTTTACTTGATTAAATAATGATTAAGGCTTTGATTGGGCCACATCAGTAGGACATTGAGTCCCTGCCCCCTTGGTGGACAACTACTCACAGAGGAAAGGACATGGCAGAGGAGAAAGTTAGAGTTTTGATCCTGGAGCCCGGGAAGTAAGCACACAGAGAAGCAGATGTATGAGGAAAGAGAGAAGGCTCCATTAGACACGGCAGAGGCCCAGGGAAGAGACACAAGCCGTTTGCCTGATAGTTTACAGCTGGCCTTGTAAAGAGAGCAGAGCAGCTGAGCCCAGAAAGAAAGGAGCCCCAGGACAGAGGGGAGACTTATCCCAGCCTGCAGCTGATACTGGAAGAAGCTGGGACCATGGAGCCTTAAGAGGAAGAGAAAGAGGAAGAGGAAGAGGAAGAGGAAGCCCGAATTCTTGCAGACATTGGCAGCCATCTTGCTCCAACATATGGCAACAGACTTTGATGAGGGAAGTAACTTACCCTTTTGGCCTTGTGACTGTAAGCTTCTACCCTAAATAAGTACCCTTTATAAAAGCCAACAAATTTCTGGTATTTTGCATCAGCACCCCTGTGGCTGACTAATAGAATCATGTTCTAATTCTAAAGAGATACATGCTGAAGTATTTAGGAATTAAGGTTCATGATGTCTGCAATAGGCTATCAAATGGTTCAGTCAGAAGGAAAATATTTGTACAAACATGTAGAGAGAGATAAATGAAGTAAACATGGTAACAGAAGTAATTCTACCTGTAATTCTGATATTGCACCAGTTATATTTCTAATATACCTCAAAACTTTTGTGACTAATGAGAAAAATGAAGCAAATATAATCAGGGTAAATAAAAATCAAAATTAGATGCTACATGGAAGTCCAAAATATCACTAATCATACCAAGTGAAAATGGATTAAATTCAGCTGTTAAAAGGCAGAGAATCTTATCTTTTATTCAACAAATAACAATAGTGAAACAATGACACTCTATGATGTTTACAATAAGCAGACCTAAACATAATGCCATTGAAAGACAGAATATGAAGAAATGGGAAGAATATTAAAAGTGATATACTATGCAAATCTTATCAAAAGAAAGAAAGTTTAGCAATATTAATACCAGGAAAAATACAATTTATGGTGAAAATAATATTAAATGGGTTATTCCCTAATCCTAAAATGGAAAACTCATAATGAATATACAATCCTCAAGAGTTTATGTGTCTTTAAACATAGCGTTCTTTCTCTATATATACATTTATATGATGTGCATGTGTATATGTATATATGCATATATAAGCATGTACATGTATATACATATATACACTATGCCACAATATATATACATATTTTATATATATATGTATTTAGATAACATATACACATGTGTATATGTGAAATTTAAATAAAATTTAACAAATCTACAACCGTAGTGAGAGAATTTAAAGTGATTGTCATGGAAACATAGGTTAAGAAGACAAAAAAATTAGAAAAACTATAGATGATTTGAAGAAATAATTGATGGTCTTGATCTAACAGATATGTATAGAACACTGTATCAGAAAAACTGAAAGTACATATTCCTTTCAAGTACAGAAAGAACATTTACAAAATTGATCTTGCACAAGACCACGAATTCCAAAAAATCAAAATTATGTAGCAGAACATGCCAAAATTTTTGAAAAATGGTAAAAACTGACTTAAAAATGGAACATATATGTGTGTGTGTATGTGTGTGTGTGTACTATATATATGTATATATACATATAACCCATAACCATCAGTGAAATTGAAACTGTAGTAAAAAGGAAATCTCTCATGAAAGTCATCAGGGCTATGCAATTTTACCTTTAAGGAACAAGTCTCTATCCCTTACAAAATATGTCATATGACAGGAAAAGAGAGAAAGGTAACCAAATCCCTTTATGAGGTTAAATAGCCTGCATAACAATCCGGAGAAGGCCTCTGGGGAAAATAATCTTTCCAACCAATCTTATGAATGTGGATAAGCAAACTGTATGTCAAAATCTTGCAAAAGAATTAAGCAGTACATAAAAAAGTAGTTTTGCTTTATGACCAAGTAAAATTTATACCCAAAATGTAAAAAACTGCTTAACATTAGAAAATAATTTGATATAAATGGTCAGTAAGGGTGAACATAGTTTTGATTAAAGTGATAATAGAAATAATGCATTCGATGAAATTCAATACCCCTTAATTATAGAATCTCTTAACAAACTAGGAAGAGTGGAAAACTTTCTTTAGTTAATAAAGGCAGCCAAAATTTAAAACAAATACAGTATTTCATGATGAATCTTTAAGTGCATTTGTTTTAAAGTCATGTATAATAAGATAGTTACTCTCTGTACTACTATTCAATGCTTTACTAAAGATTTTAGCCAATACAATAAGACATGAAAAATAAATGGCTATAAAGGTTGGGAAGGAAGAGCCAATTCACTGGATGATATTTGGGAAATTGGTAATCCATCTGAAAAGTAATGAAATTATATCCTCTTTTCTTACATATATGCATCTTCCCTAGTAAACCAGGGAAATTTAAAATTGAGATATATTTTGTAATCATCAGTTAACAAAAATTTCAAATATGATAATGTGAATATTAGCAAGAATAAGAGGAAGTAGAAACTCATGCATTGCCAATGAGAATAATTTTATAGAAACACTTTAGTGATATCTGGAAAAAATGTATGTAAAACCTCTGACCCAGAAATTCTACTTCTTGATTCATAAGCAAAATAATTCTTAGAAAATAAACAAGGACATGTACAAAATGCTCATCACTTCTTTGGGTAATATATGTGATTCATTGGAATTTCTGATAAGTTCATCAATAGGGAAATGGGTAAATT
>JAQZBX010072405.1:0-15075 GCA_029593785.1 Cabassous unicinctus | reverse complement strand
CAAGAGACGAATGGATAAGCAAATTATGGCATATATACAAAATGGAATATTATTCATCTGTAAGAAGGAATGAAGTATTGACACACAGGACAATATGGATGACACTTGAAGACCTTATGTTGTATGAAGTAAGCCAGTCACAAAGGACAAACATTGCATGACATCACTGATATCACCTAAACAAATTGAGTAGACTCACAGAACAAGAGTATGGAAGACTCCTGTTATCAGGGGTAAAAAAGGAGTAGAGTGTGGTGACTTAATGCTCAATTTGGGCAAAATCTATGATAAGGTGGAAAGGGGTGGAATGGCCACAGACAGAGCTGATAGTGGTGCAAGGATGTGAGTGGGGTCAACAGTGCTGGAATGTGAGGGTGAGCAGGGTGAGGGCTTGGGTTGGACTATCCATGAAACTGGGGGGAGGCCAGGAGGAAGGAAAGGATTAACTCATGGGATTTGTAGGTCTGTGGTTAAAACTACAATGGTGGGAATGTTCTTTTAATATATATGGCATTGGACGGTTATTGGTGCATGGTGTTCAGGGAGGGGGGATATGAGGGGAAGGGCATACCTGAGCATGCTAACTAATGAAATATGTTTTTAATAGGGAAAATGGGAAAATGTGAGAGGGAATGGGGTGTATGGGAATCCCCTATATTTTTTATGTGACTTCTGTAACCTAAATCTTTGAAAATAAAGTGAAAAAATACACTGTGGGGACATAAAGAATAAATTGTCACTGTACATAAAAGATAATTCATCTTATGGTAATGAAAGATAAAATGTCAACAATTATTTTCTTTTATATATTTTATTTGTTGTTTATCATTTATTAATTTTATTTATTTATTTTGGCTTAGTTTTTTGAGGAGGTTTTGGATTGTGGAAGGGTTGCATCTGTAGCAGGGTAGGTTCACTGGTGCAGGGTGGCAGTGGTGGGGGGAGGTGTGGGATGGAGTGCATCTGGGGCATGCCTCATTGGAATATGAATGTGTCCAAGTGGTCGTGGGTTGTTGTCTCAGTGGGTGGAGACCTGCACAATAACTGAAATAATATTGACTCCCCATCCTGGGAAGCCCTGCTGGTAGAGTGGTAGGAATCCCTAGAATACATTAGCAGTGCCTAGCAAAAAAGGACAGACCATAGGCCCTGGATATTGATGATTTTATTTATGAACCTTTTCTTGTGAAATTGAAACTTAGCCTAGTATTATATTTTGCCTAAAACTTACCTCATGAAAGCCTCCTTGCTACTCAAATGTGTTCTTTCACTAAGCCAAACTCAGGATATAAACTTATTACCTTCCCCCTGACATGGGACATGACTCCTGGGGTTGAGTCATCCTGGCACCAAGGGATTATTACAAAGTACCAGCTAGTGATGCATTTGGAAAAAGACCTGAATCAAAGGGGAAACATTAATTTTAAATTGGTTTTTATGGTCTTTCTAGAGCTATGTCGCAGGAGGATCTCCCTGACTGCCACAGTAATAGTGCCTCAAGCAGGGGGCCTCCAAAGAGCTCTAGAGACATCTAGACACTATAGGTAGGACAAACAATCCCAGGAATTTAGGATGCTGTCATTGTGCCTTAACTTAGAATATATGATAGCCTATCCCAACAATGAATCAGAGTTAGATTTATTTATAATTTTCATATACATGGTTCTTATTTGAACCTATAATTAGCATTATACCTGTTAAATATGTGTCTCAGAGACTTAAATCTTCCATATGTTCATATGCTGGTTGAGCCCTGAATCTCAGCAGAGTTGCAGCCAGCACCTACTCTCCAGTTCATTGGACTCACGCAGGAAAACTAACAAAAGGTTAATGATGGACAACACCCATCCCAGAAAACAGAGAGTATCTATAACTTTAGGCAAGACAGTTCCATCCATCTGCTCCATGGAACTTAGTCCCCATCTCAATCAGAGGCAGAGTGGGCATCACCATACCATATTCCTCAAGATAGAGGAATGAACAATCACAAGGGGGAATGGAAATATGGATTAAAGTAGTCTTATTATTATTATTCTAGTAATGTAAGAACTTGTAACATTGATATAAAGGCAGCCATCACCAGATGTTCTGAGTGGGAGGGAGAGGGAAGAATAGGTGTAACATAGGGCATTTTGAGGACATTGGAATTGATCTGCATGACATTGCAAGGATGGGCACAGACCACTATACTACATATTTTATCAAAACCTATAAAAAGGCCTGGAGCAAAGTGTAAACCAAAATGTAAACTATTGAACATGGTTAGTAGCAATGCTTCAATATGAGTCCATCAATTGAAACAAATATAATACATTAAAGAAAGATGTTAGTGGGGAAATGTGTGGGAGGGGGAGGTGCTGGATATATGGGACTCCTCTATACTTTAGATGTAATATTTATGAAATCTAAATTTTCTTTATTGAGAAAAAGAAAAGCACAAAGAACACCAGTTTTTTTTTTCAAAGTTTTTACTTACCAAAAATACCTTACAACAACAACAAAAAAAGAGGAATTAGGACATTTCAGGCATATGAAACAGAAAGTTTTCATCTCCAGCAGACTACACCATAAAATTTTTTAAAGAAAATCCTCCAAGCAAAAATAAAATGATACCAGATGGAAACCTGTGTCCACACAAAGGAATGAGGAAACAACAAATATGATAATCACAAGGATAAATAAAACATTTTTCTTTTCTATTTAAATCTTTTTTAAAATATGATCAACAGTTTAAAGCAAAAATAATAATATATTATGGGTTTTACAACATATGTTGCAGAAAAATGTATGATGACAAAAATAACCCACAGGTGGGGAGGGAAGTAATGGAAGTATACTGTATTTAAAGTTCTTATTCTATAGGTAAGTTACTAGACTATCACTTGGAGGTAGACTGTGATAAATTAAAGCTGTAGGCTATAAACCATAAAGTAACCATTAAGAGATATATATTCTGAGGGGAAAGAGAGGGAAGAATAGGTGTAACATGGGATATTTTTGGGACATTGGAATTGTTCTGCATGTTAGTGCAATGACGGGTATAGGTCATTATATATTTTGTCAAAATCTGTAAAATTGTGTGGTGCAAAGTGTAAACCATAATGAAAACTATAGACAATGGTTAGTAGCAATGTTTCAATATGTGTTCATCAATTTTAACAAGCATACCACACTAATGAAAGATGTTTTTAATGGGGAAAAGTGCTGGAAGCGGAGGGCAGTTTATCTTTGAATCTTGTATGTATTTGTGATGTAACATTTATGTAAGCTAAAGCTTCTTTAAAAATTAAGAATAAAGAATAAAATGAATGGTAACAAAAACAAACAAAAAGTTATGTAATGTGACAAAGAGTTATAGCTAATATGTGAACTTGGAAGGTAATATGGAAGAAAAATATACATAATGCAGAAGCCAAAAAAGGGGTGGAACATTATACTATGTATAACTAACACAGCTGATTTATAAATGGGACTGTGGCTGAAAGGGGTAGTCTAAGGATGCAAATGTCAATTGGAATAAAGCTAGGTAATAATCTAGGGACTAAATAACAGAGGGAACCCAGAAATGCATGAGTATTGTGATTAACAATACAAATACAAGAATGTTCTTCTATGAACTAGAACAAATGTACCTCACTATTACAAGGTGGTAAGACTATAGCAATGCATGGCAAAAATAGAATTAATGTAACCTCTGGACCATAGTTAACAGCAATATTGTATTATTCATCTATCAAAGTCAAAGAAGTACTGTGCTAATAATAGGTGGGTATGGAAAAATTCTACCAAATGTACACCATAGGCCATAATTAATGGTAATAGTCTCATGATATTATCTCATAATCTGTAACAATTATTCCCCAACATTGTAATTTGTTCATGGAGGGGTGTCATATGAGACTTCTACACATTTCATGATTGTTTTGTAAGTTCACAATTTCTCTAATAAAAATATATTTAAAAACACGGGATGAGGAAGGACGAATAAAACAAATATGTGGCAAAGAGAAAATAAATAGCTAGGCAATTTTTAAAAAGAACCAATTGGAGATCACAGAAGAAAGAATCAGTGAACTTGAAGACAAGACACTTGAAATGAGTCAGGAAGAAGTGCAGAAAAATATATATTAAAAGTAAAAATAGCCTAAGACACATCTGAGACAACTTCATATGCACCCATGTACACATTATGTGCAGAGGGAATAGTAAAAGAAATAATGACAAGGAAAATCGCAAATTTAACAAAACATGTGAATATGCACATAAAAAAATCCCAAAGAACACCAATAAGGATAAATGTGAAGAAAAATACTCCCCATCATATATTCATCACACTTTTGAATGCAATGGAATAGGACAGGGTTTTGAAAGCCTCAAGAGAAAAGCAATGTGTTATGTACAAGGGAGTCTTAATTAGAGTGAGTGTTGATTCATCATCAGAAACCATGGAGGTAAGAACACAGTGGTATGAAATACTTAAACTCCTGAAAGAAAAAATTGCCAGCCAAGAATTATATGTCTGGTGAGGCTTTCTTACAAAAAATGCGGGAGAGATTAAGACATTCTCAGAAAAACAGAAACTGAGGGAGTCCACCACTTCACCTACACTACAAGCCATGTTAAAAGGAGTTATTCAGAAAGAAAGTAAAGGACACTAGACAGAGGTTCAAAGCAGCATAAGAAATAACTGTGGTAAAGGTAACCATTTTTGTAATTATAAATGCCAAAGCTATTGTTGTTTATTATTTGGTAAGTAATTCCACTTCTTATGTCCTATAGGTGCTAAAATGTAAATGCATTAAAAGTAATTATAAATCTATGTTTTGGGATATATAATGTAAAAAGCTATAAATAGTAATTACAAAAAATGCAGGGGAACAGGGGTATGGTAAAAATATATGAACATGTCTTTAAGTTAAGATGGTATCAAATAAAATAAGATTTTATATATTTAGGATGTTAAATTTCAACCCCATGTTAACTGCAAGAAAAATAAATGAAAATATATCCTTATAGAAAAGAAAAAGCACTCAATATGGCAGAAGTGAAAATATCAAATACATATAACAGTAGGTATTCATTAGATTGAGGGACAAAAATAGTATAAGACATGCAAAATTACTAAAGAGCAAAATGGCAGAAAAAAATCCCTGTTTTATCAGCAGTTACTTTAAATGTAAATATATTAAGCTCTACAGTCAAAATGCAGAGATTTGCAGAATTGATAGAAAAGAATGACCCAATGATTTGATGACTACAAGAGACTCACCTTCAATGTCAAGATACAGATAGTTTAAAAGTGAAAGGATAGAAAAAATTTACCATTAAAGTAGAAAAAAAAGATAGCTTGGGTAGATATACTAATATCAGGTAAAATAGTATGTATATCAAAAATAGTTGACGTACAAAGATGGTCTTTATATACTGATATAGGGGAGAATTTAACAAGAAGATATAGCAATTATAAGTATATATGCACCTAACAGCAGAGCCTAAAAATGAAGAAGCAAATACTGATAGATTTGAAGGGAGAAATCGACAGATCTACCTTAACAGTAGATTTTAATACACCATTTTTGAAAATAGATAAGAGTATCTAGTAAAAAGACCAATAAGGAAATACAAGACTTGAATAATAATTTAATCAACTAGACCTAACAGATATTTATAGAGTACTTCATCCAACAAAAACAGAATACACATTCTTCTCAAATGCATATGGATCATTCTCCAGGATAGACCATATATTTACTCATAAAAACAAGTGTCAGTAAACCAAAAAATATTGAAATCATACAATGCAACTTCTCTGATCACAATGGAATGAAGCTAGAATTCAATAAAAGAGGGAAAATGGAAAATTCACAAATATGAGGAAATCAAAATTCAGTTAAACAATGTGCTAAAGAAGAAATCAGAACAGACATTAGGAAATATCCTGAGATAATTTAAAATCAAAAGACAATATATCAAAACTAGTGGGATGCAATAAATGCAATGCTTAAAAGGAAATTTTTATTATAATTGCCTCTATTAAAAAAGGAAATATTACAAATCAGACTTAGACTCAAAATTTGAAGAAAAAGAAAAAAAAATATTAAACCCATAGCAAGCACAAAGAAGGAAATAAAGATATGAACAGAGATAAATGAAATGGAAAATAAAAAATCAATATAGAGAATCAACAAAACCAAAAGTTGTTTCACTAAAAATATCATTAAAATTGACAAAAGTTTAGCTAGTCTGAGAAAGGAAAAAAGAGAGAGGATAAAAATAATAAAAATCATAAATGATAAGTGGGGCATAACACTGGCCTGGCTGAAATAAAAAGGATTATAAGAGGATTCTATGAAAAATGGTACACCAGTAAATTAGGTAACATAGATGAAATGGACAAATTCTGAGAAACACATAAACTACCTACATTGACTGAAGTGGAAATAGAAGATCTCAATAAACAAAGTACTTGTAAAGAGATTAAATCAGTAATTTTAAAAATCTCCCAATAAAGAAAACTCTAGGAACAAATTACTGCTAAACATTCCAAAGAGACTTGATTCCAATTGTGCTCAAGCTCTTCCAGAAAAGTGAAGTGGAGAGAATACTCATGTTCTAGGAGTTCAACATCACCCTCATATGAAAATCAGATAAAGATATCACCAGAAAAAAAAAAAAACCTACAGACCAATGTGTCTTATGAACATGGATGCACAAATCCTCAACAAAATGCTAGGAAAACCAGTCCTACAGCATAATAAGGAATTATATAGAAAGATGAAGTGAGATTTATTCCTAGTATGCAAGATTAGTGCAACATAAAATCAATTTATGCAATATAACACATTAAGACAATAAAAGAAAAAAAGCACAGAATTATTGCAATTAATGCAGATAAGGAATTCAAGAAAATCCAACAACACTTTTTAATAAAAACACATAGAACAGTAGGAAGAGGAGAAAACTTCCTCAACATGATAAATGGCATATATGAAAAGCCACAGCTAGCATCTTATTTAATGATGAAAGACTGAAAGTTTTCCCTCTAATATGAGGAACAAGGATGCCCATTATAACCATTGTTATTCCACATTCTACTGGAATTCCTTGCCAGAGCAATTAGACAGAAAAACAAAATATAGTCTTCCAATTGGAAAGGATGAAAGTAAACTTTCCCTATTTACATATGCTATGATCCTATATACAGAAAATCCTGAAAAATCCACAACACAGCTCCTAAAGCTAATACATGTATTCAGCAAAGTGACAGGGTACATGATCAAAATCCCAAATCAGTAGTGTGTCTAAACACACTCAATGAACAATCAGAAGCAGAAATCCAGAAAAAGTCCATTTAGAATATCAACTAAATAAACAATATCTAGGAATGAATCTAACCAAGGATGTAAAGGATTTGTTATGGTAAGTATGAAACATTGCTAAAAGAATTTATAAAAGGCCGAAATTAATGGAAGGGCAAAATATCATTAATATGCCAATCTTACCCTAAGCAATTTACAGATTCAATTGAATTCCAATCAAAATCCCAGAAAACTTCTTTGCATAAATGTCAACCTGGCAGTCCCTGTGGTATTCAATGGCCACAGCCAGCACAGGAGCCCTGGCCCCACCCAGACCCTGGATATGTCTGGGACACCATGGGCTGCATGTGGGAAGGGTTCAGCAGCAATCTCTTTGGTTCTATGGAACCAAAATCTAAGAGTTCCAATCACAAATAAATATGTGATGCATTTTGACATTTACTGCTAAAATGACATGCAGAAATGAAAATCACACGGTAGTTTTGATATTCTCAATGAAATTAAATATACTTCATGTTTTTATGCTACTGATCTGTAAGAAAAAAAAAACACTTAAAAATAGTAATAGTTAAGCAGCTAGGAACTGCAACCTTTGCTTCTGGGATTAACTGGAACATCATGAGGAGAGATTTTATTTTGGCATACTCACACCCCAGCCGAGCCCTCAACCTAGATTCATACATGTATCCTTCAATGGCCCATGTTACCAGGTGTTTTCCCTCTCAGAATGGTGGACAATCTCCCCACAGAATTTGCTGTGGTTATAATAGGGTCAGGTTTGCCTGAGTCCATCCTTGCAGCTCTATGTTCACAGAGTAGTCAGAGATGGCTATAGAGGAAACTGGGCTAGATTCAGCTTTTCAGGATTGCTATCCTAGTTGAAGGAATATCAGCAAAACATTGATGATGGAGAAGAAAGAACAGGTGCATAGCAAGTCCTGATCCATGAAACCTAGAAACCATTACCCTTGGCAAGAAGGATGCAAACATTCAACACATAGAAGTTTTTGTTATGTGAGTCAAGATTTGGATGACAATGTTGAAGAAAAATCCTGCCTCAGTGTCATCAAGTACCCTCACTGATCCTCTGGATTCTGCATACTTGCCCAAAGGAAGGCACTCAGATGACTCTAACTATGAAATGCCTGCAAAAGGCACTCCAGAAAATGATAGAGAGGTTTCACTAGAAAGAAAGGGTCTAGAGGAAACACTGGAGAAGGAAAATGATTGTGGAGATAAAATTTTAACACAGTTTTGGGTGGAGGTAAAAATGAAAGCAAACCTACAGAAGAAGACAACACTGATCAATCAAAGGGAAATAGGACTACTTACAAATAGTTTAAAAAGGCAGGAGGTTTAATATTGGTTTGGGGAAGGAAAATTACTGAAGGTGCCTTGTTCCAGAACAGATGTCTTTAATAGCAAAGAACTCCTTATGGTTGGAAAGAGGATGCTAATGGAATTTCTTATATTTAATATATACTATGAGCAACATTCTGATGAATACCAAGCTTTCAAGCAATGTTCATTTTCAGAGTACTTAAAAACTAAAAGATCAACCCCAATACAACATTTTGCACTGCAATGACATTACAGTCATCTTGCACTACAAAAGGTGGCCTTAATGTAACAAAAACCTTCCATCAATGTCTTGGATGATTTGGCAACACTCTCTTTTTATTTACCATGTATGGCCAAGGAAATTCCCCAGTGTTTCTACAGAAAATGTGCAGTTTTTGGTGGAATCTATCATCTCTGTCATAAAGTGCAATGCTTTGTAGCCACAAAGATTCTGGAAGAGGTAAAGCAATTACAGATCACTTTGTTCAAATGATAAGTGGTAAAATTTTTATTGTGGAGGAAAGTTACCTTATTGAGGAAACTTTCTCAGATGTGCAGTATAAGCAGATCTCCAGGGCAGTGTTCATTACAGATCAGTCTATCCTAAAGACAGATTCAGATCATCAGATTTCCATTGGAACCAGGAACTTGTGCTATTCAGGTCACTGAAATATGTTCTTCAATGATGGCATGTACCAGAAAGACACCTATCTGGTACATCTGACATGCTCATCTTCTAAAACAGCAAAAGAAGTCTTAGAATCAGTGGCAAAGAAATTATTCACCCTATATGCTGAAACAGATATAGATAAGGAAGAACTTGAAAATCCAAGACTATTTTAACATGAGAAATTCCTCAGAAATTAGCAGAAACTCATATAATGGCTTGCCTTTCAATGTTTATGTCTGCTCTGGGTCCTACTGTTTTCTGGGAAATGAGCATGCAGTCAAGCAGGCTGAGGCATTTTTCCAGGAGATCTTTCCAAGTGAATTCTGCCCCCACCACCAAATCCAGAGGATATTATCTTTGATTGTGATGGTAAGCAACCAGAGTCTCCTGGAACCAATAATATAATAATGGCTAAAATGGAATCCACTAAGGGAATAAAAAACCTAGAAAACCCAGGGAAGCACTTTTAAAATTAAAAAAGAGCAAACTGGAAATTCCATTTTGGACCTTGAGCCTGGCATCAAAATATTCTCATTTAAAAGGCAATTTCCCATATTAGAAATGATTATATGATAAATGCTATGTACACAGATGATGTCTTTAACTTTCTTTGAGACTTTCAGTCATTGAATGTCTTTATTAATATATCAATAATTGATTTATTGGTTATTGGTCTTTTTCCCCTGCAAAATAGACTCCATGATGCAGACTCTTCAACTACATTAGCTTTATTTTGGAATTAGGTACATATGTGAGGGTTCCATATTAGGAACTCTGCTTAAAGGATGGTAGTACTGTACATGCTAATGATCTTTAGATTTTACCATTGTGTACAGAACAATTAATATCTAAGGAATAGTTTAAATACTTTTGTAGCTATTACTGATTATCTCACTTCTGCTTTCTATGGAGATATGTTTGCATAGTGAAACACAGAGTAAATTATGTGGGTCTTTTGTATTATAATATAAACATGTAGACCTGATGGTGACATTGCAGCTTATGTAACTGCCAATATGATAAAAATACATTTAACTTTGTAGTTAAAAAAAAAAGATTAGCTTTGCATAATCCTTTATTCTTTGTGAAGGTCTTATGCTTAATAATGCTCGAAAAATAATTAACTGGGGCAGTGAATGACACCACCACAGACCTTCTACATTATGAAAAGAGTTAGAGTTCAGTTGGTAATTGATGAGTTTATTCTTGGGAGGTTCATTCCAAAGGGAAATTAGGGGATAAGATTGGTTCTGGTTGAATATTTCAGAAAATTTCTGCAGGCCCCTGCTTTAGCAGGAAATTCAGAAGAGACCAACCCAAAGTAAAATAATTTCCAGTAAGTAACTCAGACCAAAAGAAAAATCAAATTATTCCAGAGGGATTATTCCAAAATTCCTAAGGAGAAAATCAGTGAGGTGCTTTTAAAACCAACTTTAAATAGCTTAGTTGACATATCTTAGTGACAAAACAACCATCATATTGTTTCTGCCACCTTAGCAACACTAACTTCAACTGATAGCAGTGAATCAAAGGAGTATTTAACATGCCCTTTTGGTTGTACCCTATCCCACAAATAATGAAATAATATACCTTTCCTAAACACTTTTGCCTTCTTTCTGTGATATAGAGAATGGAAATTTTTTTTTCCCCAAAAAACTACCAGAAGTCATAAAACCAGTTTTGCTTCAGTAGTGAAACTGTGGAGATGTCAGAAGAGGTGAACTTCCTTCTCTTTAGTCTCTTGCTTCCATTCCTCAGGCAGAGAAGGATAATCATTTAGGAAGTGAGCTGGTAGTGACAAGTTTTGCTTTGGCATAGAGCAGATATTACTGTGCTAGGCACTTAATATTGTGCTTTCTCATTACAGCTTCTCAACAGCTCTATGAGGCAGATATTATTGCATACATTTTCAAAGAGGAATAGAGATTTAATAATTAATTATTTGTGAAGTCTGGTATGTGGAATAGGCAACACTGGAAACCAGGCTTCTATTATATGATTCCCAAACCCTTGATGTTTCCACTGACATTTCATTGCTAGAAGAGTATAGATATTATAGGAGAAGGAAAAAGTACTCTTGAAAAACAGAATCTATTATTACTGGTGAAGAAAGAATTTGGGGACCCCACTGGTCTCTCAGCTTAGTATTGAGTCAGAGACATGAAGATTAAGACAGATGAAAAATACACATATTTTAATTTATGGATTTCTTAAATAAGAAATAGCAAAATTTGGCTATGTTTTAACAAAATAATGCTCTTTATTGAAGTAACTTTTGATTTGAAAATTGCATATAAAATGTAAATGTAAATGTTGCTAGGCCAAAATATGTACATAAGTCTTGTTGCTCTTCTGTAGCTGAGAAAAATAACACAAGAAGCATTTAAGTAGTTTACATTTAACTGAAAGGAGAGAAGTCTTGAATTAGTACTAATATTCATGTAATTTTTGAATATGGTAAAGTGGTATTACTGGGTGGATCTTAAGGCTTCGACCTATCAAAATAACTGACATAGATCTAAAAACTAGTAAATTGACACCAATTATAGGATGATAAATAAAATGGAGATTAATGGTAATGCAGACCTACTGAAAACTATCAAAATGAATATATTGCTTTTTAATGACTGCAAAATAAAATTAGAAATGAGAATAGTTACAACAAATAAAAAGTATTTAAAACTTAGGAAATATTACAACCTAGCATAATTTCCTGCTGAGTTGGACTTTGACCCTTAGAGTCTTATTCATGAACTTTTTCAAACCTTCAAAGAATTGGATAATAACTAGTTATATATAATGAAAGATGCTACACTACCAGATGCATTTTGAGGCAAATATGACCTCCATACTGAAGATCAAGATTTTTTAAAAAGTTCTCATTCTGAATAGATATGCAGAATGCAGAATAAAATACTGGCAAATATTTCAGCAACAAATGAAAATAACTACTATGACTAAGGATTACATGGCTGGTGTTCAGCAGAACAACTATTAAATCAACATCAACAGAACAAATGATAAAAATCCAAAGCATTTACAGATAACTTTAAAAATGTCAAGGAGAGCAGATGTAGCTCAGTGGTTGAGTGCCTGCTTCCCATGTATAAGGTCCTGAGTTCAATCCCCGGTACTTCCAAAAAAGTCAATAAAATTTACCATTCAGCTTTGATTTAATTGCCTCTGCTAATGATTGCATAGACTTCTCCAATAAGTGTGGTAAGTAATTCCTTAAAACTAAGAATTAACATTACCATTGGGAAAATATTAGAAATATTTCTCTGGAAGTAACTAAGCAATCTTGGTGATCATTTTTATTTATATATGAGGAAGCTTCTATTGCAAAAAAACATTAACTGTAAGACCAATGAGGAAGAAAACCAGTGCATAGTTGTATGAATACTGATTTTTCTTTGGAAAACTACAGTTTCTATATGATAAACCTAATAACTTTATAACAAGCAAAACATCTAGTACTTTGTAAATATACTAACAATAAAAGACCAATTCAAGAAGTTGCAAGATATAAAATTTTAAAAATTAATCTCATTTCTAGATTCAAACAATGACAAGCTACTATTTGAAATGGGTATTAATTTACTTGAGCCCTATATAGAAATTTATGAAGCTGTATAGGGATAAATTAAGAAAGATCCTTAAATAAAAGCCTATTGCTACAAATTGGAGGAGCTAAATTTAAAAGATGACCATATTTCCATGAGAGAATTCTCGTATATTAGGAAAGTACCAAATGGGGAGTCCCCAAACCACAATTTTAGTACTTGCTTCTCTACTTATCAGTTGCATAGTTTGGGAAAATCACACTGAGCTTCCATTTCACCATGTGTAAAATAGAAATAATTCTTCACAGAATTATTATGAGAATTAAGTTAGGTCATCTGTGTGAAATGACATCAAAAGGGATGTCAATGTGAGGCATTACTATGTAGATTTATTGCAATTCCTTTTAACATTCCAACTGTATACTTTATGTAATTTCATTGAATTGTAATAAATTGTATTTAGGAAAATAAGCAAAGGTAGATAGTCTTTCTAACTTATGAAATAATAAGGGGATTTTGGCCTTTCTAATCCTTAAAACATGCTATTAAGCAACAATTCTATAATGCTGAACAGAAAGTTCATGAGTAATAAACTAATCCAAAAGAAATACTTAACAACCGCTGGTGGAAAAACCAGCTGAATATCACTATGGAAAAAGAAATTAGATCCACTCTATATATGGTACACAATTTCTTCACCTGGGTTAAGATGTTAAATATGAAATTTAAAAAGGGCAATCTTACAGTATTTTTCCTTTTATGTTTGGTTTGCTTCACTCAACATAATGTTCTCCAGGTTCATCCATGTTGCTGTATGTTTCACAACTTCATTTGTTCTTACAGCTGCATAATATTCCATTGTGTGTATACGCCACAATTTTTTTATCCATTCATCAATTGATGCACACCTGGGTTGTTTCCAACTTTTGGCTATCATGAATAATGCTGCTATGAACATCAGCATGCAGATGTCTATGTGTTTCACCGTTCTCAGTTCTTCTGGGTATATACCTAACAATGGTACCGCCGGGTACAATGGCAAGTCTATATTCAACTTCCGTAGCAACTGCCAACTGTCCTCCACAGTGGTTGTACCATTGTACTTTTCTACCAACAGTCAATAAGCATTCCTATCTCTCCACATCCTCTCCAACCTTTACAGTTTTCCAACTTTTTAGTAGCTGCCAATCTATTAGGTGTGAAGTGTTATCTCATAGTTTTGATTTGCATTTCCCTAATCACCAGTGTTGGTGAACATTTTTTCATATTTTTTTACCATTAGTATTTCTCCTTTGGACAATTGTCTTTTTAAGTCTTTTGCCCATTTTTTAATCAGATAGTGTTCTTTCTATTTTTGAGTTGTATGATATCCTTATATATCATGGATACTAAACCCTTATCAGGTATTTGATTGCCAACTACTTTCTCCCATTGAGTCAGTTGCCTTTTCACTCTTTTGACAAAGTCCTTTGAGGTGCAAAAGGTTTGACTTTTGATAAGGTCCCATTTATCTATTTTTTTCTTTTGTTGCTCATTCTTTGAATATAAGGTTTAAGAAACTACCACCTACCATGGTTTTCTTTAAATTTTTATTCTTAAATAGATACCTAGATTACGTAAATGTTAAATAAAAATTTTAGGGGATTCCCACATGTCCCGCTCCCTACATCTGCCACACTTTCCCACATTAACATCCCTCACTAATGTGGTACATACATTGCAATTGATGAACACATTTTGGAGCATTGCCACTAAGCATGGATTACAGTTTACATTGTAATTTATACTCTCTTCCACAAAATTTTGTAAGTTATGACAAGATATATAACAACTGGGAAGTGGGTGTGGCTCAATGGATAGAGCTCCCGTTTACCATATGGGAGGCCCCGGGTTCGCTTCCCGGGGCCTCCTTGTGAGGGCAGGCGGGCCCGCGCAGCCCAGTGGGCTGATGCAGCAAGACCTCACAACAGGAAGCGGGTGTGGCTCAATCAATAGAGCCCCCGTTTACCATGTGTGAGGCCCCAGGTTCGCTTCCTGGGGCCTCCTTGTGAGGGCAGGCCAGCCCGCGCGGCACAGTGGGCTGATGCAGCGGGACCTCACAGCAAGGGGGAGATAAGCAGACAAGGAGAAAACGCACAGTGAATGGACACAGCAAGCACAAGTGGCAAGGGGGGGGATAAAT
>JAQZBX010072404.1:0-15076 GCA_029593785.1 Cabassous unicinctus | reverse complement strand
TATATACACCAATTGAATCCAACAAAACATTGAAAGAATTAAACATTATGATCAACTGGGTTTTATACCAGGCATGCAAGGATGGTTCAGCACACACACAAAAATAAGCATAATACATCATATCAAAAAATCAAAGAAGAAAAATCACATGATCATCTCAATGATGCAGAAAAGGCATTTGACAAAATACACCATCCTTTCTTCATTAAAATATTCCAAAAAATAAGAATTAAATGAAATTTTCTGAACATGATAAAGGGCATATATGAAAAACCCACAGCTAATATTGAACTCAATGGTGAAACACTGAAAGCTTTCCCAATGAGATCAGGAACAAGATAAGGTTGCTCATTGTCAACACTGTTGTTTAATATTGTGATAGAGGCTCTGGCTAGAGCAATCAGGCAAGAAAAATAAGTAAAAGGCAACCAAACTGGAAAGGAAGAAATAAAACTTTCACTATTCACAGATGATAAGCTCCTATACCTAGAGTCTTGAAAAATATACACCAAAGCTACTAGATGTAACAAATGGGTTCAGCAAAGTAACAGGATACAAAATTAATATGGAAAAATCAGTAGTGTTTCTAGACATTATTAATGAGCCATCTGTGAAGGAAATCAGGAAAAAATGTCCATTTACAAGAGCAACTAAAAGAATAAAATATTTAGGAATAAACTTAACCAAGTGTGTAAAACACTTGCATTCAGAAAATTACAATGCATTGCTAAAAGTAATCAAATGAGACCTAAATAAATTGAAGAACATTCCATGTTCATGGATTGAAAGACTAAATTTCTTTAAGATATCAATTCTACCCAAATTGATATACAGATTCAAATCAATCCTGATAAAACATTTTGGCAGCTGTTTTAAAAGAAATTGAAAACCCAACTTTCAAATTTATTTGCAAGTGTAAGGGCCCCGAATAGCTAAAAACTTCTTAAAAAGAAGTACGGAGTTGGAGAACACTCACTTCTAGACTTTAAATCATATTATCTAGCTACAGTGGTAAAAACAGCATGGTACTACCATAAAGATACATTTACAGACCAATGGAAGCAATTGATTGTTCAGTAAAAGACCCTCACATCTATAGCCAAGTGATATTTTAGTGGGAAAAAAAAATTATTATTTTAAACAAAGCAAATTCTTGAAATCATACATTTAAAGTCCAATTGTGTTCCTTTTAAATTTCAATATACAAAATCATTCTAACATAAGCTAGAAAAGCACACGCTAATTGTCAAAGATGGAGGAAGACAGGTGAGAGGGAGAAAGGAAAAGATTAAAATACAGCAGGACTGATGGATAGACTGGGAAAGTCAGAGTTCCCCAAGAACATGCATTTCACTTATTGGAATTTAAAAATAAACTTGCTGTGGTGTTGTAATCAAAGAATTCAAGTTACTTTCTGAAAACATTTGAGAAGACCAAATTCTTTTTTTCCAGATTAAAAAATAAATCCATAAATTTTTTTCTAGTTGCCTTGAAAATAATTTAAAAGTAATCACTGTATACAGAACTTGAAAACCCACATTCTAAAAGCTTTAGCAAATGTATTCATTGGGTCTTGTCTTCAGACTTCTTATTAAATATTAAATTCATTGTCATCCAAAATGAAAAACAATAACAAAATCTTGCAACAGAAATCACAGACACGTAAGATTTGAAATTTGACCTCATCTTTGTTCTTTAGGATAAACTGTACAGGAGTATTTTCCTACCTTACCTACAATGGTTTCTGGGTTTTCTGATGATTCACTGTAGTAATATGTCATCATGGGAACTTGTATTTCCAGGACTTTCACAGTCTTTATTATGATTTTCACCTTCTTCTTTCTCAGAAGGGGATACACTTTTTCCTCCTCTCGTTGAGAATTTGAATTTTCATCATTACTGTCCTTCTCACTGTTTCTTGGCTTGGCAGCTTCATCGCTGGGCTCTCCTCTGGGCTTGTCTGCTTCTTTTCCAGGCTCTTCAGATGCCCCCTTTTTTCCTTCCACTGTTTTGCTATTTAAATTAACAGCTGAGGAGGAATTTTTGGAGTCCTTGGATTTTTTATGCATAGAAGTTTTACTGTTGTGACTGGAGACCAGAGGAGCAGGTGTTTTCAGCACTTTGCTTCCCTCTGAGTGTTCTTTTCTAGGTGGTCCCCAGATAAAATTCTCTGAGGGTGTGTAATGTTTCTGGGCAAATCATAGGTGCTTTCTCCCTTCTCTCCTGTCTCTAATTGTATAAACAAAATATTCCAGAGCACTCTGCTTAATATTTTCCACAAGACCCTGACAAGAATAAATTTTACAAGAGGAGATTTAATAGTTTCATATCTAAGTCACCAAGGATTTTAAGAATACCGGTGATTCTTAAATAGTTGTGCTGGGGCTCATTCAGATGCTAAAGCCTTTCCTGCCAGTTAAAGGCACAGGCCACATTTTCAGTTTTATCAATCAGCTTTATTCCAAAGAATTCTAACATCATTTTATAAGCCAGCAAGAATCTTCTAATTGCTTCTTTTGTTTTTTATTGAATTCCTCAATTTCAGTTTCATTCGTAGTTAGTTCTTTAGCATAAAAGTTCAACCTTGTTCTCTCAGGGGAAACAGCCATTGAATGTAAGTATGGTTGTGTTTCAGATTGCGGTAATCGCCTTTTGACTTACTTAGAACTTCTTCAATATAAACACCATCTGGCTTAAATGGAATTTTATTATAAAAATGAAGATTGCTCAAGTCATTTTGATATGGGATATCTTGGAAGTTCTGTGGGTACTGGTGGTGGTATTTCTACAAATCGCTCACAATGTAAAACCTTCTCTCAGGTTTTGCAGTGGCCTCAGTTGGGATCACCACTCTGCCCCGCACCCGCCGCCTCTGCGTCTTGGTCTGGCATGGGGCTGGTGGGGCGCCACCCTCCAGCTCATTCCTGGGGCTGTGCGGGCTGCTGGGCTCCTGCCCCAGGCCCTCGCCACAGACCGGCCCCAGCTCCTCCGGCTCGGGCTCCGAGTCCGCCTGCCAGGTGGAGTCGCTGTCCTCCTCAGTGGTGGGCTCAGGAACTTGACTCCCCGAGCAGGTCACCATTGAGGAGGCAGCGGTGGGCGCGGCGCTGTGGGGCGCGGGGCTGCAGGGCGCGGGGCTGCTGGGCGCTGGCTGCGGCAGGCGCGCTGGGGCCCGGGCATGGCCGCAGCGAGGGTGCTGGGTGGCAGCCTTGGCATGCACACCCGGCACTGCTTCAGCGTGGCGAGCCGCAAACTGGCCCACTCGCCAGGAGGAGCTGGAGGCCCGAACCCGCCCAGCTGGTTCCTTCTCCGCCCCCGGAGCGGAGCGTCCCCCCAGTGGGCCTGAGCGCTGCCCCCCGCCCCTGGGACATGCCTCTCTTTCCACTCATCACTGTGGAACGCCAGCCTGCACGCAGCCCTTTGCCATCTGCTGGGATGGATGGGGGTCTCGCTAAGTGATTTTTGACAAGGCTGTCCCACAAGCTGGGACAGAACAGTCTGTTCAACAAATGGCTCTGGGAGAACTGAATATCCATATTCAAAAGAAAAAAATAGGACCACTCTCTCAAACTTTATACAAAAATTAACTCAAAATGGATCAAAGACCTAAATATAAAGCTAGAACCATAAAACTCTGAGAAGAAAATGTAGGGAAACATCAAGACCTGGTGGTAGGTGGTTTCTTAATATTTACACTGGAAGAACAAGCAATGAAAAAAAAATAGAGAAATGGGACTTCTCAAAATTAAACACTTTGTCCTTTAAAATGCTCTGTCAAGAAAGTAAAAAGGCAGCCTATTCTATGGGAGATAACATTTGGAAACCATATATTTAATAAGGGTTTTATATCTTGTTATAAAGAAATTGTCACACCAATTAGAAAAGACAAACAGCACAGTTTAAAAATGAGCAAAGCCTTGAATAGACATTTATCCAAACAGGAAATACAAGTGGCCAAAAATCACGTAAGAAATGTTCAACGTCACTAGCTATTAAGGAAATGCAAATGAAAGCCACAATGAGATACCATTTCACACCTTAAAGAATGGCCGCTATTAGAAAATCAGTAAACTACAAGTTCTGGAAAGGGTATAGAGAAACAGGAACACTCATCACTGTTGGTGGGAATGTAGAATGGGGCAGCCTCTGTGGAAGCCAGTTTGGCAGTACTTCAAGAACCAGAATATAGAACTGCAGTATGATCCAGCAACCCAGTTACTAGCAATTTACTCAGAAGAATTGGAAACAAGGGTGCAAATTGTCATTTGCACGCTGATAACTGGAATGCTATTCAGCAGTAAGAAAAATGAAATCAGGGTGCATATGACAACATGGATGAACCTAGATGATATTATGCTGAGTGAATTAGGCCAGACACAAAAGGACAAACAATATATGGTCTCACTAATATGAGCTAAATATGATTTGTAAACTGACAGAGAGAAACTCTAGAATATATATTACTAGGAAATAGAAGGTAGATTGAGAATGAGAGATGATGCATAATGAATGTAGCAGTATTAATAACGTTGATTGTAAAAGTTTGGAGGTGAATTGAGTTGAGAGTAACACATTGTAATGAGTATAACTAACACTGCTGATTTTTAAATGTGATTGTGGCTGAAAGGGGTAGTATGTGGAGGTAACTGTGAATTGAAAGGAAACTAGAGAATAATCTAGGGTGTGTATCACAGTGATTTCAGTTGTGGATGAAGATTGTATTTAGTAGTATAAATATAAGAATGCTTTTCTTTTACAAAATGCTAAGAATATGGTGATACATGGGAAAATTACAGTTAATATAACATGGATATAGTTAACGGTAATATTGTAATAATTTGCAGCAATGGCAAGAAGATGTTTTTCCAATACTAAGGGACAACAATAGGGAGGTATAAGGGGGTATGTGATTTTTCCTTTTGTGAGTAATGAAAATGTTCTAAAATTAACTGAGGTGATGATATCCCAAATCTGTTATGACAATGAGAGCCACTGAGTGTGCAATTTGAATGGATTTTTCAAAGCATGGGACTGTATAATACAGGGAATTCAGTGATGGATGATGGAATGTGGTTAACAGGGCAAATATGAAAATGTTTTATCCTGAATGATAACAAATATGTAATACTAATATAGGGTGTTAATAATTGAGTGGGTTGGAGGAAAATACTCTAAAAGTAAGGTAGGAGTTTGGGTTTGTCATAATATTTTGATGATGTTCATTCATAGTTTGTAAAAAATGTTTCAAAAAATACAAGGAGTGTTGGTATTGGTGAGATGTATGGGAGCCTTGCATGAAGACATGCATGTTTGTTTTGTAAATTCACAAATTTTATTATACATTTATTGTTTATGTATGTTCATGTATTAATGAGATATTTCATTAAAATTGTGTTAGTAAAACAGTATGGTATTAGCAGATAGACATACAGACCAAAAGAACCAAATTGATGGTTCAGAAAAAGACCCTCACATCTATGGCCAAGTGATTTTTGACAAGGCTGTTAAGCCTACCAGCTGGGGAAGAACAGTCTATTCAACAAATGGTGCTATGAGAACTGGATATCCATAGCTGTTAGGGAAATGCAAGTCAAAACTGAGATATTATCTCACACCTCTTAGAATGGCCACTATAAAAAATTGCTGGAGAGGATGTGGAGAAATAGGAACACCCCTTCACTGTTGGTGGGAATGTAGAATGGTGCAACATCTGTGGAAGACATTTTGGCTGTTCCTCAGGAAACTAAAGAAATCTGCCTTAGGACCCAACAGTCCTTCTAGTAGGAATATATCCAGAAGAACTGAAAAAAGGGATGTGAACAGACATTTGCACAATGATGTTCATAGTGTCATTTTCACAACTGTCAAAAGATGGAAGTCCAAATGTCCATCAACTGATAAATTGATAAAATGTGGTATATACATACTATGGAATACTATGCTGCTCTAAGAAGAAATGGAATTGGGATACATGTGATACATATGGACATTATGTTGAGTGAAATAAGACAGACCCAAAAGGACAAATATTATATGGGTCTACTCATATAAACTAAACATAAAGAATAAACACATATATTTAAAACCTAGAGTATAGGTTACTAGTAGTTAGGCTGAGGACTGAGAATGGGTACTGAGACTTAATGTATGTAGAATTTTTAATTAGCATGACTAAACATGTGGAAATGGAAAGAGTTGGTGGTGACACATTTTAGTGAGTATAACATGGCTTGTTTTTAAATGGGATTGTGGCTGAAATGGGTAGTTTAGGGATGTAAATGTAAATTGAAAGAAGGCTAGAGAATTATCTATGGACTAAACAGCATAGTGAACCCAGAAGTGGATGAGGATTGTGGTTTTAACAGTACGGATACAAGATGTACTTCTATGGGCTAGAATAAATGTATGTCACTAGTACAAAGGGATAAGAATATGGTGATGCATGGTTAAAATTCAATTAATGTAATTTATGGACTATAGTTAATAGCAAAAAAGACACAAAGAAACCACACCTTTTTCAGTCTTTGCAGATTGGCCTCTGTGAGTACTCTCCTTCAGAAGCTTAGACTGCCTAGCAGTGTATCTTAGGAATAGTCTGGGGTGAAAATATAAGGCCCTCCCATGTCTTTCTTTTTTTTTTTCATGTATATTATCCTTGTGTTTAGTGCATGGCCTTAGGAATTCCCCTGTCCACACAGCTCTGAATGATCCCCACCCCCCAGGAAACAGTCTCTCTTCTCAGCCACAGGGGCTACACTGGACATCCCAAAGCTAGAACCCTTTTGCCCCATGCAACCAGGACTATTTCCTAATATTAGCCCTCAATTCTATAAATCTACTTCTAAGCCTATTTTAACTGTATCCACATATTTTGAAATGTTATATTTTCACTTCACTTAGTTTAAAATATTTTGCTTTCTCTTAAAGCTTCCTCTTTGTTCCATCCATTATTTGTAATTATGTTAGGTACTAGTGGGTTGGAACTCACTTTTTTTTAATAATAATTTTTTTTTATCTTTTAAAAGATACTTAGATTACATAAATGTTACACAAAAAATTGTAGGTATTCCCATCTGCCCCACTTCCCACTCCTCCCACAACCTCCCACAACCTCCCACATAAACATCCATTAGTGTAGCACATCACCTACAATAGATATACACATCTTGGGGCTTTGTCACTAAGCATGGACCATAGTTCACATTGTAGACTCTCTCACACACAGTTCTACATGTTATATGATGCTATAAAATGGCCTATATCTGTCATTGCAATGTCAATCAGGAAAATTCCCAAGTCCCAAAAAAAACAACCCTGTATTACAACTGCTTTTCCTTCTCCCTGCCCCTAAAGTGTCTGGTGGTCACTGGCTCCACATTAATGTTGTAATTACTTCCACTGCATGAATCATAATATGTCTATAACAGAATACCAGTAAGTCCACTCTAGTCCATAGCTCTTACCCCAATCCTGAGGAGTCTGAGATGGTGAGGTCCACTCCACCTCCAACTGAGAGGGGGCTTATATCTCATGGATAAGATGCATGGGATTATCCTACCTGTAGCTCCTCAGATTGCTCATTATTGGTGTACAGAAATGCTACTGATTTTTGAGCATTGATCTTATAGCCTGCAACATTACTGAAATCCTTTATATGTTTTAGAAGCTTTGTTGTAGATTTCTCAGGGCTTTCTACATATAGGATCATGTCACCTCCAAATAATGAAATTTTTACTTCTTCTTTTCCAATTTGGATGCCTTTTATGTATTTTTCTTGCCTCAGTGCTTGAGCAAGTACTTCTAAGACAATGTTAAATAGGAGTGGTGATAGTGGACACCCTTGTCTTGTTCCCGATCTCAGAGGGAAAGCTTTTAGGATTTGACCATTGAAGATGATTTTAGCTTTGGGTTTTTCATATATACCCTTTATCATGTTCAGAAAGTTTCCTTCTATTCCTATCTTTAGCAGTGATTTTATCAGGAAAGGATGGTGTGTTTTGTCAAATGCTTTTTCTGCATCTATAGAGATGATCAGGTGATTTTTTTCTTTCAATCTGTTTATGTGGTGTATTACATTGATTGATTTTCTAACGTTGAACCATCCTTGCATACCTGGGATGAATCCTACTTTGTCATGGTGTATAATTCTTTTGATGTTGTTGAATGTGATTAGCAAGTATTTTGTTGAGGATTTTAGCATCTAGGTTCATTAGAGAAATTGGTCTGCAATTTTCCTTTCTTGTGGTATCTTTGTTTGGCTTTGGTATTAGGGTAATGTTGGCATCATACAATGAGTTAGGCAATGTTCCTTCCACTTATATTTTTTGGAAGAGCTTAAGCATGATTGGTGTTAGCTCTTTCTGGAATGTTTGGTAGAATTCAGCTGTGAAGCCATCTGGTCCTGGGCTCTTCTTAGTTGGGAGGTTTTTGATGACTGAGTCTATCTCTTTACTTGTAATTGGACTGTTGTGTTCACCAATTTCTTCTTTCATTGATGTAGGCTGTTTGTGAGTTTCTAGGAATTTGTCCATTTCCCCTAAATTATCATTCTTGTTGGCATATAATTTTTCAAAATATCCTCTTATGATACTCTTTATTTTGATGGGGTCAGTAGTGATATCCCCTTCTTCATTCCTTATTTTCTGTATTTGCATCTGCTCTCTCTTTTTCTTTGTTAGTCTGGCTAAGGTTTTGTCAATTTTATTGATCTTCTCAAAGAAACAGCTTTTGGTTTTATTTATTTTTTCTAGTGCGTGCTTATTTTCTATTTCATTTAGTTTTGCTCTAATCTTTGTTACTTCTTTCTTTCTACTTCCTTTTGGGTTAGTTTGTTGGTGTTTTCCAATTCCTCCAGGTGTGGAGTTAGGTCTTCAATTTTAGCTCTTTCTTCTTTTTAAATGCATGCATTTGTGGCTATGAATTTTCCTCTCAGTACAGCTTTGGCTGCATCCCATAGGTTTTGATATGCTGTATTGACATTTTCATTCAATTCGAGGTAGTTACTGATTTCTTTTGAGATTTCCTCCTTGACCCACTGTTTGTCTAAGAGTGTGTTGTTTAGTTTCCATATCTTTTTGCCTAATCTGTTTCTCTGGCTCTTAGTGATTTCCAATTTCATTCCATTGTGGTTAGAGAACTTACTTTGTATAATCTCAGTCTTTCTGAATTCATTGAGAGTTGTTTTGTGGCCTAGCATATGGTCTATCTTGGAGTATGATCCATGTGCACTCAAGAAAAATATATATCCTGCTGTATTTGGGTGTAGCATTCTGTATATGTCTATTATGTCCTCGTCCTCTAATGTATTATTCAGAGTCTTTGTTTCTTTATTGATTCTCTGTCTAGATGTTCTGTCTAATGGTAATAATGGTGTATTAAAGTCACCCACTAAAATTGTAGAATCATTTATTTCTCCACTTAGTTTTTCCAGTGTTTGCCTCATCTATTTTGGGGCACCCTGATTAGCTGCATAAATATTTATGATTGTTCTCTCTTCTTGGAAGATTACCCCTTTTACTAATATATAGTGTCCATCTTTGTCTCTTAACAATAGCTTTGCATTTAAAGTCTATCTTGTCTGATATTAGGAGAGCTACTCCTGCCATTTTTTGGTTATTGTTTGCTTTTAAAATTGTTTTCCAGCCATTCACTTTCAGCTTCCTTGAATCCCTGGGCCTAATGTGGGTTTCTTGTAGATAACATATAGATGGGTCATATTTCCTTATCCATTCTGCCAATCTCTGTCTTTTGACTGGTGAGTTTAATCATTAATATTCAGTGTTATTACTCTCAATGAATTTCTTACATCAGCCACATTTTCTTAGGGTTTATGTATGTCATATGCTGTTTTTATTTCTGTTTTTATCTTTTTAGTTGTTCTTACACTCGCCTCCAACTCTCTTTCTCCTGTTTTTTCCTTTTAAGCTGTAGAACTTCCTTTAGTATTTCTTGATGTGCATGTTTCTTATTGGCATATTCTCATAATTTCTGTTTATCTTGAATATTTTGAACTCTCCAACATTTTTGAATGCCAGCTTTGCTGGTTAGAGAATTTGTGGCTGGAAGGTTTTTCTCTTTTATTACCTTGACTATGTCATACCACTTTCTTCTTGCCTCCATGGTTTCAGATAGAAATCAGCACTCAATCTTATTGTGATTCCCTTGTATGTGATGGTTCTCTTTTCTCTTGCTGCATTGAGTATTTTCCCTTTGTTTTTAGCATTAGGCATTTTGATAATTATATGTCTTGGAGTAGGCCTGTTTGAATTTTTATTGTTTGGGGTTTGCTGTGCTTCCTGGACTTGTACATCCATCTCTGTCCACACAGTTGGGAAGTTTTCAACCATTATTTCCTTCAACACTCCTTCTGTTCCCTTTCCCTTCTCTACTTCTTCTGGGATGCCTATATTATGCATATTTGAGTGTTTTGTGTTGTCAGTTAAATTCCTAAGACCCTGCTGGATATTTTCTAGTTTTTTATCTACCTGTTCTACTATATGTTTTATTTCAGATGTACTGTCTTCCACATCACTAATTCTTTCTTCTGCCTGTTCAAATATGCTGTTATGTGAATCTAGCATCTTTTTGATTTATTTGATTGTGCCATTGATCCCCATCATATCCATTATCTTTTTATGTACGTTTACAATTTCTTCAGTATGTTCTCCCAGTGTCTTCTGAATATCCTTAATCTCTTCCTTCACTTCATTACTTTGGTCAATGATATTTATTTGGACAGCCTTGATTAGTTTTTTTATTTTTGCATCTCTTCCTGGTTTTTGGTTTGATCATTGTACTGGCCCATGTCTTCCTGTTTCTCAGTATGTTTTTTTAATTTTTTGTTGCCCTCTAATCATCATTTTATCTTGATGGGTTTAGTCAATTGATTAATTTCTCTCCCTGCTCTAGAGTTTTATTTAGCTGGTGGTTCTGTGTGTGTGTGTTAAGTTTTCTCTTTGACACTTTGTTCTTGTATTTCCTTTCTTTTTCCTATGTTCCCTTGAAGAAAAAAGATTAGGGCCAGAGGAATCAAAAGAGGTAAGAAAGGAAAAATATAATAGTAGTATTGAAAAAAGTTATAAGAGGGGCCATATCAGACTTAGTAAAATGAATATTTAACAACTGTAGGCAGTGTAGAGTAATAGGGGGGGGAAAGTGGAGTACTTACAATGGCATGGGAAACCAAATAGAGAAAAATATATAGAATGATTTAAAAGTACAGAATGATGAGAAGAGCAGGAAAGAGTAAAGAAAGGGCTGAAAGGAAAAAGTTAATAATAAAAAAATGAAAACAGATCAGACAAGATAGAAATTGACACCTGTGAAGCTGAGGACTAATGAAAAAAGGTGGAATGTAAGAAGCATAACAGAAAGCAGAAGGTGGAGAGATGTAGGAAGGAAAATAGATAGCATTGGTGCATGCTTTATAGCCTGATTCAGCTAGGCTAAACAAAATCACTATACACAGAGAATGGAAAATCAAGGAAGAAGAAGCACAGCAAAGAAGAAACAAGGTAGCAGTGCCTAATTTTAAAAAATGGGGGTGAGGAGGAAAGAGGACAGAAAAGCAAGAAACAATCAAAGGAAGAAAAACCAAACAAACACACAAGCATGCAGTCAAACAAAGCTAAGGAAGAACAGCATTCCTTCTTGGGCCCTTCTGGAGCGTTTCAGCCTGTGTTCATGAATCAATTACCCTGCTGCCTTCTCTCTGCAGGTTTTGAGGCAGATTTTAGTGATTAAATTAAGTTTAAAAAATTTTTTTAAGAAATAAGGGACCCAAAAGAAGGCCTCTTCTGGACGACCCCCTCCACCAAGGGGACCCTAAATAGGTTTGTGGAAACTTGTCAAACACTTCCCAATGCCTGAACCCTCCAGGGCAGTTGAGACTCTGATCCTCAGCACAGAAATATAAAATTGGCTGGCACTGCCCCTTCCTGAGCCAAGCCTCTGTGTCCCATGGCTATTAGGTAAATCAGGTTTCCTCAGCAGATTCACCTCTCCCTTCAGCCCAGCACCACTTTTATCCAGCTGGTTTGCTCCCAAAAAGCTGCAAGGGTCCAGGCAGCCAAACTGACAGAAAAGCCCCTCTCAACCTTTGCCAGGACCCTCCCACTCTCACAGAGTGCCCACTCTCACCGGGCTTCTGGGAGGGTGGGGCTTAGCCATCTGCATCCACAATTTCCAGCTGGGGAAAAAACTAATGATTTTATATTGAGCAGTGCACCTCACTGTCAAGCTCCCTCCAGATCGATAAGCTTCTCACTCTGCAGGATCCCAGAACAGAACACCTGGGCAGGATCTTATACCCCATCAGACATTCTCCATGAGAGAAATGGTGAGTGCCCACCTAACCCAATACTGTCTTCCCCCTTGAACTTGCTTTCTGCATAAGATTGAAGTAGCTGTGTGAGCACTTAAGCTTACAGTTATTCAGATGGTAAAAACCTACTGTGTAACTAGAATTGTCTGTATCTTTCCTAGTTTGCAATGTGGTCCTGGAAATAACTTATTCCCCCCTCTACAGAAGCAGTTTACTAGAGGATTAAATAAAGCCCACAAAAAGAAAACAAACCAAAGATAAATTGACAGCTGAAAGATAATGTCCACTCACAGTTAGAAGATGCAATGTGAATATACTATTGCAAAGGAAACTACCTGTTACCTCATGGTAAAGAAGTGAAACACCTGGGCCCAACCACATGAATACAGATTCCAGGCAGCAGGTTACATCCTAACATATAAATACAAAGAGACAACCAGAAACACTGGATATATGCAGACACTATATGAAAGATGGAGAACAAAATATACCCAAGAAAGGAACTGATGGAAACAGAAAAAACAGTGAACATAAGAAAAAAACAGGAATCTCTGATCATTCCTACTGAGAGAGCCCCACCCTTAATCACAGTCATCACTCACTACACTCTCTGATTATTCTTCTCCTTAAACTTTATCATTGTATGACACATCCTAGGTATTATATTTAATTTTCTTCTTTAATAGCTGTCATTCCTCCTTCTAAGGTCAGCTCAATGAGATGAGACTTATTTTCTCATCTAAACTGCTCTGTCACCAGACCTAAGAACAGTTATCCTTATCAATATCGTGGATGAATAATTTATCTTTTTATGATGCTTCCTCTGTCATTTATCTCACATTACTCTCCCAGTTTATAGTGTCACTTGCTGCTTTCCTTCCACTGTACTCATTACCAACCCATGGGGAAATCATTTGTGACTAAAACTACAAACTCTTGGGATCATTTCTTGTTTCTGTGGAAAATAGATACTTGCAGCTTCTCTCAGCTTTCACCTGAGATATGTACACTGGTGAGTGAGAGAGGGATGAAGGGTCAGGTTGTGAAGGATTCCTCACAGAGTCCAAGGTAGATTTCTTCTTGGTCAGAGACCTATCAATTCTGCATTCTTAAATAAATGAAAATCATCTTCATGTGAATTTTTTAAATTGTATTTATTTTTATTTTTGCATTTAATATTGTATAATATTAAATGGTATAGATTTATTAGAGAGTATAATATTTGGCTTCAACTCTATTTAGATTTATGCTGTTGTTTTATTTTTATTTATTCTTTCCACTAAAACATACTTTGGTAAAATTTTATTTGAATTATCATTGTTGAGAATATACTCTGGCAAATGAATATTTGCTGTTGACTTTTAAAAGTCTCTTATTACTAAACTGCATGTGTTTTAGATTATAATACCATGTATACAATATATACAGAATAATAAAATAGAAGAAATTTACTTATCAGATTAATGTATAAACAAACATCTTGCAAAATGTACTTTGATCATTTCCATTTGAGTTAAAGCAGGATTTCCTTTTACTGCTAATGAGTAATAATTCAAACATTCTAACAGGATGAAAGTCATACATTTTTTGATATTACATATTTTAGAATATATTCCTGCAAGTCCAATCATCTGTTCATTTGAAAGAGGAATTGTTATTTGAAGGAGGAGCTCACATCTGAGTTCAGGATGTGAAATATAGTAACTTTTATTATGGGGTGGATTTCCTTGGATCCACTGCCCTCAATGACCCTCAGAAGGAGATTGGGGTAAGTGAATGCATCAAGGCTGGTCTGGAGGCTTAAGTGGCAAGGAGGGAAAAGCACTGTTTTAAAACCCAGGGTCAATCCTAAGATATGGGATTTCAGGAGGTCAATGGGAGCCACGGGCTGGGTTTGGAAAAGTACTCTGTAGCAGTCTCCCATGCAGCTGAAGCAGGCCTATGGTAGAGAGGGACAGTTTCAAACTCTGTGGAAAAGCACCTCAAGTAGAATCAACCAATATGTTGTTTGAGGCCATAGGGAATAATGATACTGGTATAATTTGAGTTAGAGATACAATAAAGTAGGTTATGAACAGTTATGAAGTGTGTAAATGTGTACAACAATATCATTTGAAATGTGTAAAACAAGATCATTTGACAAGAGCTTAATTATAAGGAATAAAACTGGTTATAAAAGATTTATAAAAACAAGGGAAATGAAAAGTGATACTATGTAATACTTCCAATAAAAGAAGGAAGGCAAACTTGATAAGCATGTTCAACCACTATATACATTCATGCAAGATAATAGGGAATGAAATAAATTTCTTGTTCCATTAACACCTTTACTTCTTAACCATACAGCTAATTTAGCTTCTGACTTTGAGTACTGTCCTAAGTATCAAACATTTTTGTGTTCTGCCTCAACATCTACCTTTTACTTTGAGTCACCAGCCTCAATACTGATTTTTGGCCCAGTTAATAAGCAGCTTCTCAGCCCTGGGTCATGAACTCTCTCAGAGCCAAAAGCCTGCATCTGCAGCCACCACCCACTCCAAACACACATACAATTATACCCAAATGATAAGCTAACCAGTCCCCCAGACATTCACTTTTTTAAAACTTTAAAATTCTTTAAATATGTAAAAATAATAAACTAGTTTCAGAACATTTTTAGGTTTACCAAAAATAGTACAGAAAGTACAATGTTCCCATATATTTGCCCTATACAAATAGTTTCCCCTACTATTTTTTTTCTAACAACACTTTCTTCTC
>JAQZBX010072403.1:0-15084 GCA_029593785.1 Cabassous unicinctus | reverse complement strand
CATCTTTTCATGTATTTAAGGGGCATTTAATATATTTTTTGTGAATTGCCTGTTATATCTTTTACCTATTTTTCTATTGAGGTTTGCTCTTTTCTCCATCAACTTTTTAAAAAAAGTTCTTAGGGTAACTGATGCTTTATTATAATGTATGTGGCAAATATTCACTCTCAATTCATCATTTCTTTTGACTTTGCTTATAGTATATTTATGACATGCAAACTTTTTAAATATAATCAAATTTAACAGTATTTTCTTTTTTTTTCACCTCGATTTTGAGTCATAGAAAGCCTTCCCCTACATCCAGATTATAGAAGAATTAACTCCTGCTTTCTTCTAATACTAATATGTGAGGGAATGGTGTGAGAAATTGATCTAATTTTATCTTTTTCCAAATGACTATCCAGTTGTTTCAGTAAACTTTATTTAAAAATCCATCTTGACTCTAGTAATTTGAAATGCCTGTTGTTTTTTTTTTAACATACACCAGATTTAAATGTGTACTTTGAGTTCTAGACTTCCTTTTCTATTCCATTGGTCTGCCTTTCTCTTTATATGCCGATAACACCGTGTTTTAATTATGGTAGCTCTGTAGTAAGTTTTGCTATCTAGAAGGCTGGTCTCCTTCGCAGTTCTTCCTTTTCCGTGTTTTCCTAGCTACTCTTGCATATTTATTTTTCTATATGAACTTCAGTGTCACTTGTTAGCTCCAGAAAGAAAGCTTATTTGTATTTTTATTGGTATTGCATTAAATTTATAACTTAGAGACAACTCACATATTGATGATGTTGAGGCAACCTGTCCAAGAATAAGGGAGGTCCTTTGCTCAGGAATATTTTCAATTCATGAAAATTCTAAGTCCAATTGTATTAACATAGCTGTGAGTAAACATAATGGAAGCATACTAGAAGAAATTGTGATCAGCATATGCACATCATACTCTTTCCCAAATACGGGTTCACATAGCACACACACACACACACAAACTAATGTATTTCATTTCAACAGCAGAGTTTAGGGAAACCTAAAATTGCAGAATTGAGCAGCAAACATTTAACTTTTATTCCAAAATGAAATTAAAGCAACACAGGAGAGCTTATTAGAGGAAGTACAGTATTTCTGGCATTGTGCAAGAGATGGGATTTGGAAAGTTCATTGCAAATACAGGATGTGGTTACGGTCCTACAGAAATTGACCCCAGTTGGAAAAAAAAATGCCTTAAAAAGGCTAGAGAGATCAGAGCTGATTTGCTGGTGACTCTAAGCAGAATAGTTTCCTTTTTGCATGTGGAGGTCAGCGACTCTAAGTTATTATCAAATATGAAAACGCCTTAGTTGTGTGGCACCAACATCTCCTCGCCCACAAAACCCGCTCACTCAAATGTCTGACTTGTCGAAGGAATTTGAGAAGTACTCATTTCTCCAACTTACCTTCGAAACCATTGTCACTCAACAGAGCTTCAAGGTCATGCTTGTGGGCATTTGATGGATTATACCGTGACCGCTGGGATGGTATGGAGAGCCTGTGGCCCTCACTGCCGCCAAGAGACAGGTCACAAAGCCAGTGACTTCCCCCACCCCGGCGCATGGGGTACAAGAGGAGTCCACACACAAAGCTCATTTTTCCAAGGGATATGGGGCCTGACCGCAAAGGAGGGAACTCTTGAAATATTGGATGTTCATGGTTAAAACAAAGGTGCTGGGAGCCCCAAGTCATCCGGAAGGCTGTGGACTTTTGGCTCTGAGCTCGTGGGCTGTATTAATTTATCCCCATAAATCTGGTCTCCTCAACAATTGCTGTACCCACGCATTTCTTTCATGTTTGGAGAGAAAATGAAATTTTACTACCTCCACTTCTTCACTGATTCTTTCCTTTTTTGGTCCAGTGCTTTAAATTTGGGGCTCTAGAGTCAGACATGGGTGGATTCTAATCCTGTCTATGCCATGCCCTTGTTCTGCACCTGGGCGAGGTACTTAAACAACTTGTGCCTCTGGTTCCTTGGTTATAAAATGGGGATAATATCGGTAGTGCTTCGTAGGTTTACTATGAAGATTAAATTAGATAACATGTAAAGAGCTGTCCAGAGTGTTCCAGACATTGATAGCGAAGCCCAATATAGAGAGCTGTTTTTATTATTCACATTTTGTTTGCTGTTTTCAAATTTCTCAGCAACATAAGTAATCAGAGAAAATTTGGAAAACATATGAGGAAAAAATCCACAAAAATCCCAGTAGCCAAAAGAATTGCCTTTGTCGTTTTGCTATATTTCCATTCATTCACTTGGAAAAAAAAAAAAGTTTGAATTCTGCTTTCATTACGTTATATTTTTGCGTTGTGCTTTTTGTTATTAGAGAGCCTTCATAATTGTTATTTTTAATGATTACAAGATAATTTCATTGAGAAGATGAACCATAAGTTACTTATCAATTGACTTGTTGAATATTTAGGTAATTTCAAATTTTTATTGTAGTTAATATTTCTGCAAAAAGATTATATTGCATAGTTTTATTCCTTCATATTTCACATTGTTTCCTTAGGATATACTTCTAGAGGTGATATTACTGGGTCAGAAGGTAGAAACTTTTCAAGGCTTTTAATACATTTTGTAAATTGCTTTACCAAAAAGATTATTTCATTTTGCGAACTACCAGCAACAGATAATCTGGAACAGTTTTTTTGTAACAAAGGAATGTTTTGTTCCCTAAATATCTGGAAGAACTTAACAGTGAAGGCACCATGCCTAGAAACATTATATTGCATCTAGCGCTTTGTTAATATTTCTATTTTTCTGTTGGTTATTTGCCTTCTTAGCCTGCTTGTGGCAGAGACTGTTGGTTGGGCCCCAATATCTATTCTCTTCTTCCTTTGTAATAGAATTCATGCTTTTTAGCCTGGCAAATGACCATCCAGAATAAAGAGTGTATTTTCCAGCCTCTTTTGCAGCTACGTGTGGCTAAGTGAGTAAGTTTTAGTGAGTGAAGTGCACATTAGTTATCGATTGATGGTAATATCACCATGATAGCAGTTTAAACAACACATGTTTATTATTACACAGTTCTGTGGGTCAAGAGTCTGGGCACAGGGAAGCAGATGTGGCTCAAGCGACTGGGCTCCTGTCTACCTTATGGGAGGTCCCGGGTTCATTTCTCAGGGCCTCCTGGTCAAAGCGAGCTGGCCCATGAGGCGAGCTGATGCAACAAGAAGGGACAAAGAGAAGAGACAATGAGAGACACAACAAACCAGGAAGCTGAGGTGACTCAAGCAATTGGGTGCCTCTCTCCCACATTGGAGGTCCCAGGATTGGTTCCCGGTGCCTCCTAAAGAGAAGATGAGAAGAGAAGACAAGCAGACACAGAGAGCAAATGGGCACAGAGAACAAGACAGTGAGCGCAAAACAACAAGGGGGAGGAGGATAAATAAATAAAATAAATCCTTAAAAAAAAAAGGGTCTGGGCGCAGCTTCGCTGAGCACCTGTTTCAGCATCTCTCCTAAAGCTGCAATCCAGGTGCTGGCCACGGCTGTGGTCTCATCTGAGGCTTGACGGGGAAGGATCCACTTCCACGCTCATGTGGTAACTGGCAGTAATCAGCTCCCTGTGGCCCGTCAGACTGAGGGCCTCAGATCCTGGCTGGCTGTGGACCAGAGCCACCCTTGTCTTCCTGCACATGGGCCTGTTTATATGGCAGCTTTACCGCAGCCGGCAAGAGAGAGCGTCAGTGGAGGGAGCCTACTAACAAGACCAGAGTTACAATCTTACGTCACCTAATCAGGGAAGAAGCATCCCATCACTTTGACTTATTCTATTGGTTAGATGCAAACCACAGGTCCTGCCCTCACTAAGGGGAGGGGGTTACATAATGGTGTGAATGCCAGGAGATGGGTGTAACTGGCGCCATTTCAGAACCTGTTCTCCAAAGAGTGGATGCACAGTGATGACCTATCTTCAAACCACTACATCAATTACATGTTTTTTCCAATATCCAGCATGTGGTTTTATTTTTTTATGTACGTTTGTATGAGTGCAACATAGTAGAAAGAGCACGTCGAAGTGGAAGGAGTGTGGTGGAAATACACAATGTTTTGAGTCAGATAAACTTGGGCTTACATTCTTCTCACAACTTAAAAACTGTGAAGCCTTGGTCAAGTTCCTCGTCCTCTCTGAAACTCAGTATCCCCATCTGTAAAATGGAATATTAATTCCCAATTCGCAGTCTGGTAGGGATTAGATTGCATGTAAAAGAACCCGACACATAGTAGGCATTTAGAATAAGGAAGACGTGATTATTTCTGTTCTTACCTTTATTCTTTCTTCCCTTAGGAGCACCTTTGTCCTTAAAAATCTTAAACTTGCAGCACAGTATGCTTTTTTAATTAAAAATTTAAGAGTTATAAATTCACCTCCAAAACCTGCTCGGTTTCATTTCATGCTTTGATGTGTGTTTATTGCTTTCATTATTTTCTAAATGATGTATTATTGTATTTGATTTCCTCCTTGGTCCAGTGGTAATGGGAAGACTTCTCTTTTTAAAATTCTAAATGGTTGGGGGGTTTTGGTTGTAATTTAAATAAATTCCTCTTTTTTGTTTGCATTGAGATTAGGGAGTGTGGCCTATACAGTTTCTGCTTTTTTGAATTTAATGAGGTTTTCTTTGTTTCTTACAATATGATTAATATTTGATAAATGTTTTAAGGATCTCTCAAAAACAGAAGATTCATTTTCTGCAGCAAGAGAGCCGTATCTGCAGTTCCAGCTAGATTAATATTCAAATTCAATTATGCCAGAGCAGGAAGTTGGGTGACGCACCCTGTTAACCAGTCCTAATGCAGATGTGGCAACAAGCCCCCTGAGTAATCATCCAGAGAGGGATCTAGACATATTCAGGCCCATTTAATGGACTGGGGTACTGGGATCAGATGGCAATGCAGAATCCACAGTGGAAGAATTGAAATCCCATAAGAGAGAAGAGCATCAGGCCCTGCTGGCTGGCCTCAGCAATAGAGCCTATGTCAGGGCAGCAGTCCCAGGGCAAGGCCGTGCTCCAGGCCCCGCCTCACAGAAACACTGAGTGCCCTGGAATTAAAAAAGACAAAACCTTTCAAATAACATTCTGGGGATCTTCCGCTATAGCTCCCTGGCTTATATAGGGTCACACAGCCTAGGAAACGCTGCTCTTTTCTTCTCCTCTTCTCTCCGCCACAGAATGCACGGCTCAGTGTCAGGCTGGGTGGCACAGCAGGGCGGGTCCGTCAGTTACAGAAGCAGTGAAGTTGTGTGGGAGCCCGCCACGGCTTGTACTCGGGGCCGCTGCCTGCTCCCTCAGGTGCGAGGCCTGAGCGCTGGCCCTCAGCAGAGGAAGGCGATGACAAGAGGCTGGTCCAGGAGGTGATCAGAGCTGATGTGCACCGGGCACCTGCGCTGGAGGAAGCCCTGCTGCTGTCATTAACCCATTTTACAGGTGAAGAAACTGAGGCTCAGAGAGATGAAGTTCTCTCATTTTTAATCTGTTTAAAACATTTTTAGTGTTATGGGAAAGGCCAAATTAGGAATGTTGTAGGTTTACTGAAAAATCATCCAGAAAATTCAGAGTTCCCATATACCCCCCTCACACATACCGTTTTCCCTATTATTAACACTGCATTGGTGTGGTACCTTCATTAAAATTGAAGCAATACTATTATATTTGTAATATTAACTATAGTCTGTAGTTTAACTTAGGGGTCGTTGTACAGTATTATAGTTTTTAAAATTTTTATTCTAAATATCTATATGTATATATATAACCTAAAAGTTTCCCTTTTAACCACATTCAAATATATAATCCAATGCTGTTAATTATATCCACAGCATTGTGCTGCCATCACACCATACATTTCCAAAACTCCAAATACAATCTCTGTAGCAATTAAGCATTAACTGCCCATTCCCTACTCCCACCCTGGCCACCCGATAAACTGTATTCCAGTTTCTGACTCTATGAATTTGCTTATTCTAATTAATTTATATCAGCGAGATCATACAATATTTGTCTTTTGGTCTCTGACTTATTTCACACCAACAATGAATAAGTATTCCTATTTCTCCACATGCTCTCCAAGATATTTTCCATTTTTTAAAATAATAGCCATTTTACTGGGAGTGAGATGGTATCTCATAGAGGTCCTGATTTGTATTTCCGTAATGGCTGATGGTGTTGAGCATCTTTTCACATGATTATTGGCCATTCATAGAACGACTTTGGAGAAACGTCTGTTTTCTGAGATTTTCTCAAAAAGTGGTGCTGTATTTTGTTAAATGCCTTTTCTGAGCCAATTGAAACGATGTTGTGTGTTTTTCCTTCATTCTGTTAATGTGTATTACATTAACCACCCTTGCACACCTAGGATAAATCCCACTTCATTTTGCTGTATAGTTCCATCAATGTGCTGTTAGATTCAGTTCACACATATTTTATTGAGGATTTCTGCATCTATATCCATAAGGGATTTTGGTCTGTAATTTTCTTTTCTTTGATATCATTTAATCTGGTATTAGGGTGATGCTGTCCTCATAGAATGAGTTATGAAGTGTTCCCTCCTCTTCAATATTTTGGAAGCATTTGAGCAAGATTGGAGGGGCCTGGGTTTGATACCCAGTAAAAATTTTTAAAAAAGGAAAATATAGAAGGCACGTGAGCTCCCCAGGTCCTGTGCACAGGTGCGCCGTCAGGCCCCATAAGCCACGCAGCAAGATGATGACATAACAGGATAGCGTGTATATACAACATTTCCAAGGCTGAGTATATTATATATTACATATATTTATGCAATCTTTTCAATTATATTGTTCAAGTACATGAATAAATTTGGGTGGCATCTGTTTACTCTGTAGGCTGACTTGGCTTGTATAATTGTTTGTGCCAAATCTTGGTTCCTTCGGCTTTTGCTCTGGGTCTTTTGTTGCTACTGTCTTTACAACATAAAGGTTTGCTATTGTTATGGCTTTCATTTTTTCCTTGTATGTTTTACTTATCAAATTTATTGAATAAAATTACTTCCTACTTCCTTTAACACTTTTCCCCATGTTTCTCCCTGATGGAATTGCCATTTACCTGGTAAACTCAGGCTTAAAGGACCATTTAACTCTTACCTCCCAGCAAAAGCCCTTTCTTCTACCCTTCTCCATTGCTGCCTAACCTCTGTTTCAGGAAGCTTTCTTTCTATTATGTTTTAGCTTATTTTGTACATATATTATTATGTTACATATATGTAGCATACATGTATGGCTTTGCAATTTTCCCCACAGCTCTTCCCATTCTTTGCCTTTTAGCCAGCATTTCATTTCTTAGTAGTTACACAGCAAGCCTTGAGAAATAACAGTTTGAGAGCTTGTGACTGATGAAGTATGCTTAGACTCCTATCCCAGGAAGCTCCAAGAATAATCTATTCTGTGAGCTGTTGAATCCCCTTCATATCAATAGAAAGATGTAACTTCAGCCCTACTGACAAATATTGTCAATGCTCATCTTACACAGTTACTGTGAAAGTGTAAGCTCTGCCCTGCTGGGAAGCACTGTGAAGGTCTGGTCCTTGATTTTCTGCCCTGAGCACTGCACTCTTTAGTCATGCTGCCCCTCACGTGCCCTCCCCATCCTCGTGTAGATACGTGGTATAAGAGACTCCTCTTGCTTTGCGGCAAGTGTGACTTGAGCCACGGAAGTGCCACGTTCTCGGCCGCCGCCTCCGAGAGGATTTAGGACCAGGCTTGGCTCCACCACCGTGTGAAGAGCTTCCCCAGGTAAGCCCCTTATTAAATGCTCTTTTGCTGCCAGACTGGACTTGTCCGAGTCTTTCTTTGGTCTGATGTATCCCTCTCAGTTTGGCAGGAAGCTGTCATTTTACTCGGCTCCCTGCTAGACTCGGAACAATATAATATTATAATCGACTGTGAATGAGTCGGTCATCTCATGCCCCAGATTATGAACCTCTAGGAAGTGTATCTTATTCTTGTACTATCACAATGGAGCTCATGTCTGGTGCTATTAGCATGTGGTCACAGATATTTGTTGAATGGATGTACTACTGTGCAGCAGAGGGGTTTTCCTTCCTAAACCTAAACTGAGAATTTTGGCCTTGCGACCACCTCTAAGCATCTGTTCGTGTCAGTAACTGGCATAAACTTGGAGGAAGAAGTTGTTTCGAGCATGCTCTGGACAAGAAGCTGGCACAGAGAGATGTCTGTTCCCCAAGCTCTAGTTTGATCCGTTTTTGGTGTGAGGCTGCAGGCTGCCAGTGAAAGAGCCATTTCCCTGAGGATTTTGTAAAACCCTGAGTACAAGCAAGGCCACGCGGAACCCACAGAGCATTGTGCAGCACGAGCCTGCCCATTTCTACACTCCACACGTATGGCTTTCAGGGTGCAGAGAGTGCTTGAGGGAACTTCATAGCATGTCACCTTGCAAACTCCTAGGGACAGTGCTCTTGCAAGAAGAAATCTCAGTGATGGCCTCAGCACCAGAAGCAATGGCAATTGCAAAGTTTAGGCCCTCTCGCAAGTGACCCGAGGGCAGCCAGAGACGAGGGCTGGGAACACACGAGATGCCCTTGGAGGACTCTCTGAAAAGACCAAGGGACTGGGGCCAAGGGAGTTGGGGCCACCCAGGCAGCAACATTTGGATTTAATTATACTATAAACCTAATTTGTACTCTCTGATGGGGCTTAGGAGGCTTGGATTATAAATGCATAATAGCTTAATAGTTTTGCATCAAGGACATGTGTAAACTCTAGAAATCACATGCTCATTAGAATTATGTTTTGATTAGGTGCTTGTGTCGATGTGTCAAAACATTGATTCAGCAGCTCGGGGTAGGGGCAGCCTTCACGTTTCCTGTGTTTATCACTATGGAATCCATCGTTTGAATGTGCATCCAACAGGGAGACTTCACCTCGAAAGAAGAAAGTCCAGGAGAGAAATGCGTTTGCTAGGAGAAGAGGGCAGGCCAGCGGTCTGGCTGCCAGCTACTTCAAAGGGGAAATTTATCTTGGTGATTTAACTGCAGCCCAGGCTCTGGGCTTTAGTTTTTCAGGTTCAAAAATGGAGAAAATTGGTTTTGTCAGTGCACCAAGGTAAGATCAGTTTATTGGACTCTCAGTCATACTAACCAAGTTCACAAGAGACTGGTGTGTAAATCGAAATGCCGTTTTATTAATTTACAATGACTCATAAAATTGGCCAGGAGATCAGACACGCATTCCGTTTCAAGCACATTCTCTCCCTGTGGTGAAATCTACCTGGGAAATCAAATTATCATTAGAAGACAGCCTGGCAAGCTTGGGATCAGAGCAAGAAGCGCGAGCTGGCTGTACAGTCGGAATGTTAAACGAAGCCAGGTGCTTCCCTCTAAAGGACACACCTGGGGGGGTGAGGCTGCCCAAATTCTCTGCACAGGTCAGGGCTCCAAGCACAAACCTGGGCGTGCCTTCCTTGCTCTTACTGGAGACTGTTTTGTCCTTGCTGACACCTCTTTTTCTGGACACATTCTTTCTTCAGCTGTGTCAATTCCATTAATTAGATGGGTTCTCGCTCTTCTTTGACCTCCGCCTACCAATGAGTTTGGGAAAAGGACAATTGTCCCAGCATCTCCCGAACACAGCTTCGGAGTCAGCAGGGCCCGCCGTGTTCTGCCGAGGTCGGGAAGAGCTTTATATAATCACACGTGATCCGTGTGTAAACCAAACCACCCGTCCAGGCTTTGTGTGTCAACCTTCAGGCCAGGCCCAGTGGGGCCGAGGAGGCCAATGGTGAGTGGCCCAGGCCACCGCCGCGGAGCAGGGGCTGCCTGTTCTCTGCAAACCATATTGCTGCTTTCATTGAACCCACAGGACGCTGCTTTGGGGAGCTGAGCTGACGAGAGAACATGGCTACAGTCCTAGCACGACAGGCTCCTTCTCTGCATCAGCACTCAGATGGGAGATGTGCCAGCTGACACGTTTGTGAAACAGAAGAAATATCCGCAAGGTAATAATAGCTCTTGGTCGGTTTCGGAGGAAAGGAAACATCTGCTACATTCACTGCTTTTGGTGCCGTGTTCCCCAGCTTGGTCCTTCTTTAGATAATTCCCTTATAAACATGGTGACCCCTGTTAGCCTTCACTTGGCTTAAATCAAATTAAGAGACAACTACTGAAAGCTTGTCATGTGCCAGGTTCTGTTCTAAGACCTGTACTGATTCATTTACTCTTCATCACAATCCTGTGAGGTGTGGTCCCTTTACCAACTTCATCGTTCAGGGGAGAAAATGAGGCCCAGGGAGGTTAACTGGCCCAAGGGCACTAGGTTGTTAGCAGCAAAGCCAGAATCTAGATCCGTCAGTCTGATTCTAGAGCCTGTGCTCCTCTTAGAAGAGTTCTGTCTCTATTAAGCTCTTCCTATAGAATTGTTTAGACGTCAGCTGTCTGGACTAAGCTCTGACTCTCTGAGTATCCAGGAATCTGCTTAAAAATTGGAGTATATTAACAACAAATATTTGGTACCACTAGCTGTGTATCCTTGGATGAGTCATTTAACCCTCGGGAACTCAGTTTGCCCAGAATGAGAGGGTTAGACTACAGAATCTCTAAGCTCCCTTCCGATTTTGACTTCCTGAGTTTACCACCACCACCACCACTATCGCTCTTTTTGTATTTGCATTTGTGCTTTGTCTTTTATAATGAGCATTGGGTCACTAAATAATTCTTGTTTCTCTTCTTATTTCCAGAAATAGCTATTGCAGTGCTTGACATAGTAGGTATTGCTTATGCATCCTTGACTGATTTAACTTGAATTCAGTCTCATAATCGCCCTGTGAGGTGGGCAGGCAGCTTATTACCTGCATTTTACAGATGAAGAAGTGGAATCTTGGAGAGTTTTAATAAATGACCTAAAACCATAGAGTTCAACTTCTAGGCCCTTCTTTGTATTCACCTGTCCCTCAGTGGGGTTTAAATGCTCCTGGCCTCCTACAGCGGCAATTCCCAAGCAAGAAACAATACACTAGAGCGCGTTTCCCAGGCAGGTGTCTGCCAGATAAACAGGAGATTTGTGCCTGGCATAGTGTAACTTCTGTAGCCACTCATTTAAGAGAACAAATTGTTCTAAGGTGATTTTTGTAGAGTTCTATTATCAACTGAATACTGCGAGCATATGCCATTTTCAAATTGAATACTTGGTAGCTGAAAATGAACATTCTCTTGCTTTTTGTTGACTGAATTAGAAATTCTCAATTGTTGAATAATGACTCAAGCAAGATCACGCAGGACCTTGAAACAGTGAAAGGATAGCTTGAGGGACTCAGACTTCAGCATCAAGCAGTGTGACCGCTTTTTGTTACCGGGTAAAGGAGTCCAAATTCCTGAGAGCCACGATCTGATGGAGATGAAAAGAGTAAGTCAAGAATTGGATTGATATTTTGACCGATAAGGGTTTAAATGTGGTCACTAATGACTTTCTCCACCACAGTTTTTTCCCCAAGGAGATACTCTGTGCATGGAGGTAAAAAGAGCACTAATGTTCTTAAGCTCACTCTAAAGTTTTATTCCCTGAGGCTCTGTCCTCTGGGAGCTGCTCAGCTCCTCCAAACTTCAGATTCTCCAAACTTCCAAAGGACTGCTGGCCTCAGAAGGGATGATCCGTTGAGAAAATAAAGCCCCATGTACGCATCACTTCCACCAATCTTTCTTGGAGATGAAAAATCTCTCTTGGAGATGCCTGGGTATAGTCAGGACTGGGAAATACAGAGCTGAAGGAAAGAGCTTGATGAGATGCGAAATGAAAGTCAGAGAGTTGCTTTAGCTGGAAAACATGATATGCAGCCTGAACTCCCTCGGCCTATCAAAATGAAAAGCCAACACATGGCGCCTGGCTATCAGCTGCATGTGTGCTTGCTTTCCTTCCTTAGGAGATAGCTGGGCTCCTCTGCTGTGCTGCTCTTTTTCAGAAATGCCTTTGTGGGGCAAGAAATAGATGTTTATATACAGTTATGATGGAATAGCGTTTATCCCATTCACCCACAGTTCTTACTCTCGTCTAATAGATTGTGAGCAGCTCGAGGGCAGGGCATCTTGTTTTACCTTTCCAGCTTCTGTCTTCTCCTAATTCCCTCCTTACTCTCCACTGACTGGCTCACATTATTTCCTGAATAAATCTCCAGTGGGCTCCCAGATACTTTTTTTTTTCTTTCAAAGATTTATTCTATTTATTTATCACCCCCCTTGTTTTGCACTCACTATCTGCTCTCTGGGTGTTCTTCTGTGTCTTCTCGTCTTCTCTTTAGGAGGCACTGGGAACCGAACCCGGGACCTTCCATGCGGGAGAGAAGCGCTCAATCGCTTGAGCCACCTCAGCTCCCTGCTTTGTTGCGTCTCTCATTGCCTTTCCTCTTTGTCTCTTTGTTGCCTCATCTTGTCGAGTCAGCTCACTGCGCCTGCTAGTCGCGCCAGCTCGCCTTCTCTGGGAGGCACCGGGAACCGAACCTGGCACCTCCCATGTGGTAGGCAGGAGCCCAATCACTTGAGCCACATCTGCTTCCCCCAAATACCTTTTAACTTAGAATATAGTCTGCCTTGCATGAGTTATATAAAGCTCATTCGTGTTCGCACGCCAAGGTAGGGGCCTCAGAATTTTATGGCTTTGCTGCTGCTGTGAATGCTCACCCCCTCCCCACATTGTATCTTTTAATTTGTTGTTTCTAATGTGTAGGGGACGGATTGCATTGATTAGCTATTCCCACAGAAATGCTGCATAACAAATCACCTCAAAAACAAATGTTGTGTAGTCTCACCGTTATGAGTCAGCTAGTGGTGGCCGCCTAGGCTTGGGCTCAGCCCAGAGGCTCGGCTTCAGGCTGTGGGCCCGTCTGGGCTTGGCTGGGCAGCTCTGCTCCATGAGTGTCCCTTCTGGGCAGGCCTGAAGGGCAGCAGCTACCTAGGGGGAGCTCTTTTCCTGGTGATGGCAGAAGTACAAGAGGCCAAGCTGACACTCGAAATGCCATTTAAGGCCTGAGCCTGTCACTTCTGCCCACATTCTTTTGGCCAAAGCAAGGTCACACAGCCAAGCCCAAAGTCCAGGGGCAGAAATGAACATGTTGAATGATGATGAGGCCATGGCAAGGGTGTGGGTACTGGGAGGGGAGGAAAGACCTTCACAGGTTCAGAAAACTGTGTATTCTGAAGCATCTTTGGACAGGACACCTGAATCTAATAGTTAATAGCATGGGTCTTGGATTAAGAGAGATTTGAGCTGAATCCTCATTCTGACACTTCCTAGTTGTGTGATCACAGGCAAATTACTTAACCTCGAAGTCCCTGTTTATTTGTAAAATGAAAATAATAATAGCATTTATCTCACAAGACCCTGGTGACTATTAAATGAGTTGATGCTTGTGAAGCATTTATTTCAGTGGCTGATATACTGCAGGGCCCAATAAATGTTATTATTATTATTGCTACAATATTATAGCACCAAAAGACTTGGAAATGCAGTAGTACTTTTCTCTTGGCAAAAACAGAAAACATTCAGAGATGAGAGATAGACTTAGGAGGTGACTGGCTGTTTTAGTTTGCTGAAAGCAGATGCCATGAAATGGGTCGGACTTTAACAATGAGAATTTATTAGTTTACAGGCTTACAGTTTTGAGGCTGTGAAAGTGTCCAATTCAAGGCATCATCAAGATGATGCTTTCTCCCTGAAGTCCAGCTGCCGGTGATCCTGGACAAATCTGTCACATGGCAAGGCACATGGCGGCATCTGCTGGTCTCTCCCTTCTCTTCTGGGTTTCATTGCTTTCAGCTTCTGGCTTCCATGGCTTTTTCCTCTCTTCTCTCTGTATTTATAATGCACTCCAGTAAGAGGATTAAGACCTACTTGGGGCCATGCCTTAACTGAAATAACCTACACTCACAGGAACGGCTTCACTTTAAGAACATGATTTTTCTGGGGTACGTACAGTTTCAAACCACCACAGTGGCTATGCAAAGGTTGTGAAAATATAAATTCTGATTTATGATATGTAGCTTAACATATGTTCATAATACTTTAGGTGGTCATGAATTGTATCTCAGGAAGAAAGGGAACAATCTATTTGCCTGAAGGATAGCCATTTAAAGAGGACCTTAAACTGAATATAAAGGAGGATGAGTTAGAGTTCCCAACCATAGAGGAAGAAGCATAGGGGCATTGCCAGGAAATGCACATGGGAAAATCCTGAGGAGAGCATGGGCATGGCAGAAACACTATTTAGAGCATTTCATATCTATTGGCCAATGTGCAGAGCCTTGGAAATAAGTGGACATAGCATTGCAATATAATCTCAGGAGTTGATTGTCTCAAAGTATGGGATGGAATTCAGAATTTTAGTGTAGGATGGGAGAATATACCTTTTTCAAGGGAACCAGCTTGTGAGAAGGAGATGCAGAGTGGCCCTATGTGTCGGAAAATGCTTACGTGGTTGGGGGGTGGGGCACAAACCCGAGGAAGCATGGAGAACCTGTGAGGAAGGGTCCAAGGAGACAGAGTTAAGATGGAATTATTTGAGTTTTCTGTATGTCAGATGATTAGATGAAACTAACGGGTAACATGACACGTCTTCCAGATGCCAGATACAGTAATGGTAATGGTGGAGAATGTGTGAAGGACTGGGAGGATGTTAACCAGCAAGAGATGGATGCTCTTCATTAGGCAGAAAGCAGCACAAGCTTTTGATCTTCCTTAGACATCGGTGAAGTGACACAGGGAGCAGCTAATAGAATCTTACTTTTACAAAGAATGGAGAATTTGTTGGGGAAGTATATAATATTAAAAAACAATAGCCATAGTTTATTGAGCACATAATATGTGTCAAGCACTTACCTATATCATTACATACTTTTACGTACATTTAATCCTTGCAATGACCTTGTGAGGTTGGTACATTTTAATCTTTATTTTATAGGTGAAGAAACTGAGACAAAGGAATCTAAGTCAATTACCAAAGTTCACACAGGAAATGGCAGAACTGACTTCAGAGTGCATGTTCTTAGCCAGCGTTATCCTGCTCCAGTTACCTAAAACGTGCATAACTCACCACTAGCTTTAG
>JAQZBX010072402.1:0-15076 GCA_029593785.1 Cabassous unicinctus | reverse complement strand
ACAAATGGTGTTGGGAGAACTGGGTATCTATAAGCAAAAGAATGAAAGAGGACCCCTATCTCACCCCCTATACAAAAATCAACTCAAAATGGATCAAAGATCTAAATATAAAAGCCAGGACCATAAAACTACTAAAAGAAAATGTAGGGAAACATCTTCAAGACCTTGTCGTAGGTGGTGGTTTCTTGGACCTTACACCTGAAGCACGTGCAACAAAAGAAAAAATAGATAAATGGGACCTCCTCAAAATTAAACACTTTTGCACCTCACAGGAAAAGGTTTTAAAGGAAATTATAAGTACTGCTTCAGTGAACATGTGAATGATAAGAAAGAGAAACAGCTTTATTGTTGATATAGAGATAGTTTTCCTGGTATGGATGAAAGATCAAAAATCAAAACAGGCACAACATTGCCTTAAGCCAAAGCCTAAGGAAGAGCAAGATCTTATTTCTCTTCAAGTCTATCAAGGTTGAGAGAGGTGAAGAAGATGTAGAAGAAATATTTGAAGGCAGCATAGATTGGTTCATGAGGTTTAAATAAGCCAGCAGCATAACATAAAAATGCAAGGTGTACCAGCAAGTGCTGATGTAGAAGCTGCAGCAAGTGATCAAGAAGATCTAGTTAAGGTCATTAATGAAGGTGGCTACACTAAGCAACAGATTTGCAATGTAGAGTTTAGGGCCTTTTTTGGAAGAAGATGCCATCTAGGAATTTCATAGCTAGTGAGGGGAAGCCAATGCCTGGCTTCAAAGCATCAGGACAGGCTGTCTTTTTAGGGGTTAATGCAGCTGGTGACTTTAAATTGAAGCCAATGCACATTTACCATTTTGAAAATCCTAGAGCCCTTAAGAATATGCTAACCCTTCTCTGCCAGTGCTCTTTAAATTGTACAAAAGGACTTGATGATAAAACATCTGTTTACCACATGGTTTACTGAATATTTTAAGCACACTGTTGAGATCTACTGGCAAGAAAAAAGAGAATTCTTTTCAAAATATACATGCTTATTGACAATGTGCCCAGTCACCCAAGAGCTCTGATGTATGATGAGATTAATGTAGTTTTCTTGCCTGCTAACACAGCATCCATTCAGTAGGCCATTTATCAATTGAGTAATTTAGACTTTCAAGTCTTATTATTTAAGAAATATATTTTGTAAGGTTATATCCTCCATAGATAATGATTCCTTTGATGGATCTGTGGAAAATCAATTGAAAATCTTATTAAAGAATTCACCATTTTAGAAGCCATTAACATTCTTGTTCATGGGAGGAGGTTAATATAGAAATATTAACAGAAGTTTGGAAGAAGTTGTTTCCAGCCCTCACAGATGACTTTGAGGTGTACAAGATTTCAGTGGAGGAAGTCCTTGCAGATGTGCTGGAAATAGTGAGAACCCAAATTAGAGGTAGAGCCCCAAATTGTGATTGAAATGCTGCAATCTCATGATAAAACTTAAACTGATGAAGAGTTTATCTTAGGGATTAGCAAAGAAAGTGCTTTCTTGAGATGGAATCTACTCCTAGTGAAGATGCTGTGAACATTGTTGAAATGACAACAAATGACCTAGAATATTACATTAACTTAGTTGATAAAGCAGCAGCAGGGATTGTGAGAATTGACTCCCAATTTGAAAGAACTTCTACGGTGGGTAAAATGTTATAAAATAGCATCACATGATACAGGGAAATCTTTTGTGAAAGGAACTATCAATTGGTGCAACAAACGTAATTTTCTTTATTTAAGAAATTGTGACAGCCACCCAAGCCTTTAGCAACCACAACCCTGATGGGTCAGCAGCCATCAACATCGAGGCAAGACCCTCACCATCATAAAGATAATGCCTCACTGAAGGCTTAGCTGATGGTTAGCATTTTTAGCGATAAAGCATTTTTAATAAAGGTATGCACATTTTATATACATAATGCTATTGTACACATCATAGACCACAGTATAGTATAAACATAACATTTATAAGGACTGGGAAATTAAGAAATTCTTGTGACTTGCTTTATTGTGATATTTGCTCTGTTGAGTGGTCTGGAACCAAACCTACACCATCTCTGAGGTATGCCTGTAACATTTGGGCCCTATGAGATATTACTGAGATTTCATAGGACCAATGAGAAGTGGGGCACATGGTTGGGTATAACAACTCTGGGGAAGATATTACCATCTTCATGTTGGGAGAAAACTGAACCTCAGGGACTGTGTGGGGACAAGTATTCTGAAAGTCATGCTTATTTGGGTTGTGCAACAATTCCTAATTGAAGATGTTGCCTTTGTGTTAGAATTGATAAATAGACATGAGTTCTCAGTAGCAGTCAAAAACATTGACCAGGAAAAACAATAGTACAGCATTATTAGCAGTCAAGTCCAAAATTAGAACCTTTACCACAAGAATGCTCTGCCTTCATCAATGGAGTAAGAATAAAAGGGAAGGGACTACTGAAATCACAAGCTCCTTATTTCCTCAATGCAAAGAATATATAACTATAACTATGTACCCATGTCTATATCTACACATATTGCTATACCTTTAATTAAATCTATACTTCTCTAATATATATCTAACTCCATTTTATAACTACCTATCTGTATATCATTATCAATATCAATCTCTATGTATTGAACACTTTGTATTAAGAATTTCATGACTTTTGTCTTTGACTATATTGTTTAGTTTATGGTAAACTACTCTTCTTTCCAAGAGCAACTACAAAAGTTGAAATAAATAGCTGTTTGAAGGCATCACAGAACAACTAAGGTAACCTGGACTTGAAAGGAAAAGATTGCAGAGAAACAGTATTGAAATGACCCCTGAATTCACAGCAGCTTTTTAGGCACAGAGCATCTGCCAATTCCCTGTACAGGGCAGAAAATGAACAGAAACCTGCATTCTTTTCATATTAGGGAGACAATATCATAGGCTATCAAACACCAGTGCTTGATAGTCAAACATACCAGAAAAATGGAAACCACAGAAATATCACCCAATATTCTGTTATACTTTATCCCTGGAGGGGGTTTCCATCACACAACCTCTCCATGAATGCAGATATTTAAAGCTATGAGTTAAAAATCAGGAAGAACATTTACAAACTAAGTGCCACAAAATGAAAATTGGAATTCAGATCCTGTAAATCAGTAAGTACACTGATAAAGCAGAACTTCAGATGAGAAACCAGAAGAGTTTTGTACATGGAGGACAGCATATTTGTCAGTACTCCATCTTCAGCCAAAAGAAAATGAGACAGTTTTAGGAGGAAAAAAGCATCTTTTGTAAAGTCTACAATTTTTACAACAGTCTATCATGTTAATGAAAATTAACCAGGCACTTTGTAATGATTGCAAAGAACACTATGAGTTACATATTTCAAATTTATGTAATATTTTTGGAAGAATTAGTTCTATAGACAAAGAAAGACAAACTATATACATGTGCATAGTTACTCTTACTCCATAAAGCTGACTAAAACTGTTTTTTTTTCCTCACTAACTCACATGAACATTTTCACTACAATCTAAAACTTACTATAGTGCTGATTAATCAATCACAGTACTTTATGACATGGACAGTGTTAAGTACTTTCCTTCCACTATCCCATTTAACTCTCACAGCCTCCTACTACCTAGGGATTTAGACCATATTGTCCTAAATGAAGAAATAGAAATACAACAGCTCTGAAGGTGGGATCCAAAGCAAGACTGCCTGACCACAAAGTCTGAGCTCTTAACTGCTGTACTTCCCAAATCAAAGGCACTGTGTTAGTGAAAGTACATATGGAAACTGAAGTCAGAGAACATATTCCAGCCTTATTCAAGTCACAAAGATTTCTGATTTCCCATTACTTCTTCTATCAAATGAGGATGTTTATCTTAACCAGAGATTCCCATTTGGCAAGTGTTGCAGTTTTTTGTTTGACCTGAGCAATGGCTTTTCAAAAATTGAAATCATTGCCAACATTGATAGTTTGAATCTTTTGCCAATCAATAAATAGCAAGGAAAGAAAATGAAAATGAAAATATAGTTGGCTTGTCTTTTAAAATCTGCCAAAAGTAGGCCCAAAAACCTCAGTGAAAAATCAGCTTGGTAGTAGCAACTATTTCATTTAAATGATCAGTCCACCCTTCAGCATTAGTCACCAGCATTTTTTATTGCCTGGAACCTAAGCAGAATCACATATTTAAATCACAGTGACAGTGTCCCTGGCTCCTATATTCTAATTAGTATATTTACTCTGTCACCAACAACTGAATTAGGATGTTTCAGTCACTGTTCTTATAATAATAATAATACAGATATAACCATACAGGGAAAATTACTGCAATTTTTTGTAATTGCCAAGAATTTTGCATATAATATATTTTATTTAATCATACAAATTTGATTATAGGTTCTAATATATTATTTAAGTTTAAAAATATTTTAAAACAATGCTAAATGGTTACATTTACAGTCTAATAGCATAAATTATAAGGGTATTAGCTCAGTAAAAAGAAGAGTGGCTTGGGAGGATAGTATGACAAAGGGGCTCTTATGCAGCTTTCTAACACATATGTATTTCATTAGAAGAGATGCAGTAGTAGAGTTTACCAGTGGAAATGAGATAAAATGTGTGGGGAAGGCTTATGTAGACCATAGACAATTTTTATTCTTCCTGAATTTTTGCAAGGTAATGTGGAATTTAGTTTTTTTCAGAGTGCATTGAATGCCTATCTCAGTTATTTGGGTTGTGTTGATAGACTACATAAAATATAATGACAGCAGTAATAAAAGCCTCAGCCATTTCTAAGCATTTGAAAGATTCCCATCTATTTTTTCATCTTATCCAAATGATATCTTCATGAAGCAATAATTTTATTATCTACGCTTTAACGATGGAGAAACAGAGTTACATAGAAGTCAAGTAAGTAAATTCTCCAGAGTTATCAGGTTGGTAAGTGGCAGAACCAATTTTCAAATCAGGACATTCTGATTCCAGAGCTCACAATCTTAATCACTGCAATAAGCTGCCACACATGGTTCAGCCTCCTCACTATAATAAAGTAGTGCTCAGAGGACTGATCACCTGTTAGAACTCCAACTGGCTTTCCAAGTCTTTAACTCAAACTCTCAAAGGAAAAAACATGATGATTTCTGAGAATTACACATTCCATAGGGCAAAGTTGCTTTGCTAGATCCCTTCCTATGGGTCAGGTGGGGATACCTGTTCTGATCAGCTGTGTCCAGGGTCAGTGCAGTCATTATTTAGACTGTCATGGAGATTTATGTGGCAGTAATTGGAGAGTTGTGGATGCCTCTGTAGGTAGGTGGCCATTGGATAATTAGCTTCACATTATAAGTCAGGAGAAGTTATGAGCTATTATGTAACTTTTTCAAAGTCATCCAATTTTCATTTTGTCAGATTCCAAACTTGAATCAAATTCAGTGGAATCTGATATTTTCTTCTTTCATTCCTAGCATGACATTTTCCAAGTATGTGTATGTATGTATATATTTATGTATGTATGAATGAATGATGTCTATGTATCTATTGGGGATAATCAGGTGCCCCACTAAAGGTGTATTCAAATCCCAAATACTGATCTTGTGTGTGTGAGCCAGTTTACAATTAGTAACATTGTAGATGTTCTTAACAGTTAAACTGTGGACTCATTTGTGCATAGGACCTTCAATGACCCTATTTAGATGAAGCTATATTGAATCAGGTAGCTCTTAAACATGTGACTGGAGTCCTCATAAGCAGGAGAAATTAAAACACAGTGAGTCAGTAAAACCCAGAAGTCAGCAGAAACTAGAGGACCAGACAAATGAAGGGGGAGAAACCATGTGACAGAGGATTTCCAGAGCACGGCAGAGTATAGGAGGAAGCAAGCCCTGCCAATATGTTCACATTGGATGTCTAGCCTCCCAAACTGTGAGACAATGAATTCCTGTTGTCTAAACAAAACAGTGTGTGGTATTTGTCATGGAAGCCCTGGCAAACTAAGGTATCATCTCTCTATCTCTCTACCATTTAATAGCATGATAAAGTATCAGAAAGTCCTGGATGCTACTTAAGCACACTAAAGCCTTGGTTTATCTTTGAATATCCTAAGCCATGTTTAAAGCCAAAAGGAGGTGCATATAGATGCATCATTGATGAAAAACCCAGTTGAGAGTTTTAAAGTCATTGGCCATATTTCAGGTGCAAAATTTGTAATAGTGGGTGAGAAGTTCTGAAAGGCCTTTCCAAACTTATACACATGAAAAACTAACTACAGTTTTTATGTAGTTGTATGCTTTCAGGTACCAAAAAGTATATTTATCATCATCATGTAATCATCTTTTTAAAAAACTCAACTTATGTGATTAGACTATTGTTGACAAGGAGGCTTGAAAATTTAATCATGAATAGAAAACAGAAAACTAATGTCATGGTTAAACTTTTCTGATGTGTATTTACTTTGAAGGAAATTAAATACAAACTGCGAACACACATATGTTCTTCAAATTTGTTTTCCTTTTAAAGATTTGTTAAGAAATTGAATTCCAGTTTCCTAAAAAGAAAAATAAAATAGGAACTTATCACTCAGCAAATTCACTCCTACCTATGTACCCAATGAAATGACCTGTACTCCATGGTTCATAGTAGCATTACTTACACTTTTCCAAAAGTAGAAGCATCTTCAATTTCCATCACCTCCTGAATGTATATGCAGGTGTAATATATCCATACAATGTGATATCATTTGGCAATAAAAAGAACAAAGTACTGATATAGTTACAACATAGGTGAATCTAAATATGTGAAATCAGCCAGATCAATAAGAATATACATGGTATGTTTCCAGAAACAAATAAAAGAGACAGAAACAAGATTAGTTGCTGCCTAGGATTGGAGGTGGGAATGGGGAGTAGCTGTGAATGCATACAAAGGTTCTTTTTAGAATGTTGGAAATGTTCTCAAAAGAGATTGCTATGCAAATTTTACCTAAAAAATATATAGCTCCTTTCAAGTTGAGCTAGGATGGACATTTGAGGATAGCTAGGGCAAGGATGTTATTCACTGCCATTTTTTTAAATTTGTTTTTTAAAGGTAAGAACCAAATTCTTAAATAATGAATTGAATCTCCTGCTAAGATATTAGCTCACATTCCTGCACTAAGTATATATTGCAAGTTATACATATCTGGCTTAAGATGCTTTGTGTTTGTGTAAAGGATGATAACATAAATAATAAAACATAAGCAGAAATTGAACGTAGCTTCAATGATCTGTTTTTCCTGATAAGTAAATGCTGTTTTCCTCTTTTCAGACTAACTAGCTGTAGCTGGCACATTGAAGAATAAAGAAAAAATATGTAGTACATAAATAAATGTGTCTGCTTTAATAAATAATATTTTATTGTCAGTCAGCCTCACCATCCATTTATAAATAATGTGTATGGCCACATTTGCTCCTCCTTTGGGGTTCAATGAAAGCCAATCTATTTGAAATTATTTGCTCAGGCACTTGTTGGAATGAAGATACTGTGAGATTGTCAACCAAGAAATTTCAAGTTGAAAGCATTTTAAAGATATTTCTGGGCAATAAATACACAAACAGAATGTTGTAATGTCATCCTGTTTGTAACCTTTACTTTCCTGATGATTTCCCGAAATTCCCTGAGAAAATTGATATTGAGGTATATTTTGTGACATAATTTTATTATGGGTAAACAAACAGAAAGCAAAGCTAGACACTTAAATATTTGGTGGCTTTCATGTTGGCCTCATTATATTTTTCTCAAAATTTAGCATCAAGATGAGAATCATCTTTCTACCCTTACAAAAATTTATATTTCAATTTTATGCTTGAAGAGTGGAAGAATTTCCTTTGTATAAAGAAGGAAGACACAAAGTTTTTAACCACCAATACTTTCTTCTCCGACACAGTTCAATAATTTACATTTAAATTGCATTTTTATTTTTAAAGAAACCTTACATTTAAAAAATGCTACATCAAAAATAAAGGGGACAATTGTCTTTCAAGTATTTTGCCGATTTTTTAATTGGGTAGTTTGTCTTTTTATTGTTGAGCTGTATGGTCTCTTTGTATATCATAGATATTTTACCTTTATTGAATATGTGATTGCCAAATATTTTCTCCCATTGAATTGGCTGCCTTTTCATCCTTCTGTCAAAGTCCTTTGAGGTGTAAAAGAGTTTAATTTGGAGGCAGTTCCATTTATCTATTTTCCTTTTGTCAGTTGTGCTTTGGGTGTATGGTTAAAGAAACTATCACCAACCATAAAATCTTGATGTTTTCCTACATTTTCTTCTAGGAGTTTTATGGCTGTCACTTTTATATTTAGGTCCTTGATCCACTTTGAGTTAACTTTGGAATAATGTGTGAGATAAGGGTCTTCTTTCTTTCTTTTGGATATGGATATCCAGTTCTCCCAGCACCATTTGTTGACTAGACTGTTCTGGCCCAGCTGGGAGGGTTTGACCACCTTATCACAAATAACTTGTCTGTAGATGTGACAGTCTATTTCTGAGTTTGTAATTTGGTTCCATTGGTCAATGTGTCTGTCTTTATGCCAGTAAAGACAAATGTCTAAAGAAGAAATACATATGGCAAAGAAACACATGAAAAAATGTTCAACATCACTAGTGATTAGGGAAATGCAAATCAAAACTTCAATGAGATATCATTTCACACCTATTAGAATGGCTGCTTTAAAAAGTTGGAAAAGCATAAATGTTGGAGAGGATTTGGAAAGATAGGAATGCTTATTCACTCTTGGTAGGAATGCAGAATGGTACAGCCACTGTGGAGGACTCTGGCAATTCCTAAGGAAGTTGAGTATAGACTTGCCATGTGACCCAGCAATACCATTACTAGGCATATACCCAGAAGCACTGAGAGCAGAGATATGAACAGACATCTGCACACTGATGTTCATGGCAGCATTATTCATGATTGCCAAAAGTTGGGAACAACCCAGGTGTCCATCAACTGATGAATGTATAAACAAATTGTGGTGTATAAACACAATGGAATATTATACAGCAGTAAGAAGAAATGAAGCCATGAAGCATATGAAAACATGGATGAGCCTGGAGGACAATATGTTGAGTGAAGCAAGCCAGACACAAAAGGACAAATATTGTGTGATTGTGCTATTATGAACTAAACATGCTGTGTAAACATGGATTTAATAATTAGAATATCAGTCACCAGGAAATAGAAGGAAGGTAGAGAATGTAAAGCTGAGGGTCAATCTGTGCAGAATTATTAAAAAGGTTGTAAATCTTTGGAAAGGAATGGAAATGGTTAAAGCATATCATGGTGTTTGTATTTAGAAGTGCTATTGCATGGGTATGACAGTGGTTGCAAAGGGAAGTCTAAGGTCATTTCTGTTACTAGAAGGAAAGCTAAAAAGTATAACATGGGACTGCATTAGATAGTAAAACATCATGTAAAACATGCACATGGGTGATATTGCATATAAGACTGTTTTTACAAAATATAATACAAATATACTAGGGAGAAGGAAAAAGAATAGAAGCTATGTATGCCAGGCAAGACATAGAAATATTGAGACATGATGAGCTCTGTTTGTTTGTTTGTTTGTTTATTATTACTATTGGAATAATGAAAGTGCTCTGGCAGTGACTGGGGTGATGAATCAAATGTATGATTACACTGAATACCAATGACTGTAATCTTTGGGTGGATTTATGCTTTATTAATATGTATCAATAAAATTGAGAAAATGAGAAAAGAAAAATATGAATGTGCAAAATAAATTAGAAAGATAGAAATGAGATAGCTATGTATGGCAGGGGAAGCTTAGAGAGAATGATAGGTGAATATTAAGTGGTAGAGATTTTGTTTGTCTGGGATTTTTGTTTGTTTAATATTACTATTAATATTGAAATAATGAACATACTCTAATAATGATTGAATGGATGAATACTCAACTATGTGATTATGCCAAATACCATTGATTGTACACTTTGGATAGATTATATGCTTTATTAATATGCATCAATATAACTGATTAAAATTTTAAAGGAAATTTGCATATGCACCATGTCTTCCACATCCCACACTTTGCCTCATTTACATCATCGTTCATTAGTGTGGCAAATTTGTTATAATTGGTGAACACATTTTGAAGCATTGTTACTGAACATGGACTATAATTTGCATTATAGTTTGCACTTTGCAGCACACAATTTTATAGGTTTTGACAAAATGTATAATGGCCTGTATCCGTCATTGCAATGTCATGCAGGACAATTCCAATGTTCCCAAATGCCCCATGTTATACCTTTTCTTCCCTCTACCTCCCCTCAGAACTCTGATGGCCACTGCCTTTATATCAATGATACAAGGTATTACATTGCTAGAACCATAAGTCTACTTTAGTCCATAGTTGCATTCCCCCCTTATGTTTGTTCATTCCTCAAATTTGAGGATTTGGGGATTGTGATGCCCACACTGTTCCTGATTGAAAGGGGACTTAGATCCCAAGGGACAGATGAATGGAACTGTCTTGCTTGCAGTTGTAGATACTCTCTGTTTTTTGGGATAGGTGTTGTCCATCATCATTCTTTTGTTAGTTGTCCTGGGCTAGTCCAGTGAACTAGAGAGTAGGTGTTGCAATTCAGCTGAGATTCAGGCTCAACCAGCATATGAACAGCCAATAAATTTAAGTCTCTGGGACATATATTTAATGAGTTTAGTGCTAATTATAGGTTCAAATAAAAGGGGTAAAAGAGGCATGTGTATGGAATTATAAATGAGACTAACTCTGTTACATTGGGGAACATCTATTCCAAAGTAAGGCCCATTGACAGAGTGCCAAAATTCCTGAGATTGTCTGTCCTGCCTATAGAGTCTAGATATCACTAGAGCCCTCAGGAACCCTGCTACTTGGAATATTCTTTACTGTGTCAGCCAATGAGATCCTGCTGAGATGTGCGTAAACATAACCTCTGGAATGACCTCCAGATTCACTTTGAAATCTCTTAGCCATAAAAACTCATATGTATTTAATATTTCCCCCTTTTGGGCAAGGTCTTTTTCCAGATGCATGGCTAGTTGGTGCTTGGTAATAATCCCTTGGCACCATGGAGGCTCATCCAAAGGAGTCAAGTCCCACGCCTATGGGAATGGAGTATGTTTATATGCTGAGTTTGGCTTAGAAAAAGTCCACATTCTGCAACAAGGAGGTTTTCGGGGGATAACTTTTAGGCAATACATAACACTAGGCCAAGTTTCAATTTCACAAGAAAAGGTTCATAAGTATAGCCATCAATATCAAGAGCCTGGTTAATGGTTTGTCCCCCATTGCTAGGCAATGCCCATGTACTCAGGGGATTCTTGCTGTTTTATTAGAGAATGTAGCAGGACTTCCCAGGATGGGAATTCAATATTCTTTCACTTATTGTGTGGGTCTCAACCCAAAGAGACAACTCCCCATGACCACTTGAGCATGTTCATGTGCCATAGAGATATGCCTCAGGTGCACCCCTCCCCACATATCCCCCATCACTGACACCCACACCAGTGATCCTCCCCTACCACAGATGTGACCCTTCTGTGATCCAAAACCTACTCCAAAACAAGCCAAAAATATATAAATAAAAATAATAAAATATAATAACAAATAAAATACAAAAATAAAAAGTAAAAATAAAATGAAATAAAGTAAGATAAATTTTTTTTCAGTGTGCCTGTCATCACCGTAAGTTCCGTTATTTTTATGTACAGTGACAAATTTTTCTGTATGTTCCCACAGTGTCTTAATTTTTTGCTTTATCTTCAAAGAAGCTTTAGGTTACAGAAAATTCACATAGAAAATATAGGCGATTTATATTTACAACAGGTTATAAACTTTTCAGTGGCAATTTCCTTTTCAGACTTCAAATGAATAATACAACAAAGGAATAAATATGCTTATTCATGTGGCTGACTGCTTCCTATAATATGCCTAATCTGAATTTCATACTCCATATCTGCAGGCAAACCTGTGGCCTGGACCCTGGCACACACAGAACTACAGAACAACTTTGGATGATGTTACTTTCCTTTGCCCTCAGGTAAAGATTCTGCAATGGAATTCCTTATGACACATATCAGATGATGGACAAGAGGATTTGGGGACTGAGACTACCAGAGAAAATCTATGACCCACTTCTTCCACAGAGGTACCATCATCTCTGAAGAAGAATGGGTAGTTTGGAGTCCATCCTGAGGATGTCCCAAACCTCTTGGGGTGTTGCCCTGGGCTGAATGTGAGAGTAGGCACATAGGACCCATTTGGAAAATGTTGGATTGCAAACTCTAATTCCATCACTTTTTTCCTATTGTGATTATTTCCTTTTCTTACATCTTTGAGCTTTACTCAGCTAATACAACTACCAACCGACTTTCTTTAGCCTTTCCTCATGGGAGCTATACCACCTTGTTTGAAGGAATTGGTGGTTTCCATTTTTTTCTCCAGGCCTTTGGTTCTCTTCCTGTAGGAGTCTCACTTTTGTTCTGTACACACTTGTTTTCATAAACTTTAGCAATTGTCTCCTCTAATTCTAAGATGTATTTGTTTCTCCTGCATTGATTTTCTGTGAAGTTACAATTCATATTATTGATGCTCTTTAGGCAGGAAGGAGATTTTCAGCTGATACTTTTGAATTGCACTTTCAAACTGCGTATTTTCACACTATAAAATGACTGCTTTTGTTGGGGACTTTTGAACTATAAACAATTCTTTCACTTGATTATCTTCACATACATTTAAAAATATTCCTTTTATTCCTAAAACTTTTAAAGGTAATATTTACATTAAAAGCATCAATAAGTTCCTTCAGTTTGACTTCCAACTGATATTTTGGTCTCCACATTCTGGTTCACTTTTTTTGTTTCCATTGAGTTGTCTCTGTCATTCTGATCCTGACCTGCCAAAAGGGGAGCACAAGGGACTATTTGCATTTTAGGAATTATGATGACACTTTCCACAACACTTGTGATTCTTGTCATTGCTCCCAGGATCATATCCTCTCCACCCCTTCTTCTGTTTCACATCATCTCTCTGTTCACTAACCCCTACATGGTATAACCACTTTTTCTTCCAGGAATAATGGTAGTAGTCCTGCCCCTTACCTCAGAGAGTATGGTGAGGAACACAGAGGTTAATGCACATGAAGCACTGAGAGCAGTGTTTGACACACCAAGGACCCAATGATGGCAGTTCTAATGTAAACTGTTTGCCCATATCTGCCTAATGACATACTCTAAAGGGGGAATATGAAAATCTGCCCTAAGCTATGGGTCTCTTAGGAACCACAGTAGCCCTTAGAGTAGCAAGCTGATATCCCTGATGATCTCAGCATTCTTCAAACTCATCCTGATGGACCTAAATTCCCTTTCTTCTTCTATTCCCTCTGCCCTATGTGGGACTTCCAATGATGTTTGAGAATGAATGAGTGTCTGACAACTAAATATTACTCTCATATTCTTCCTCTAACTCCATGGTTGTTTAGGGTCAGGCTTTGGATTGGTACAGTCTATACCACCCTACAGCTTAAAGCTCAGGAGAAAAACATTTTCTGTACAATGGAAGAAACAATATGACCCAAGTGCCTTCATTTTCCTTGTTCACATACAAAGGAAGAACATGTATAGGGAGACAGCAGCAAACCATATGTTTTCTGTGGGCCAAGTTTTACATTTTTACAGACCCAAAAATTGTTTCTTGGATATCCAAAGCTAAATGATTAACTATTTGTTGTTGAATTAGGGGGCTATTTACATGTTTTTCCCTTTCACACATCTTTGGAGTATCAATATGATACTTCATTTCATAATGCATGAGATGACAATAATAAAATGTACACAGTGTTTGAAGCCTTACTAAGTCATTGGGTATGATTTTTGTTTTGAATTAGTTAAGTTGGATTGTTAATTTGGTTCCCAGTGGAGGTAGCATTCAACACAATGTGAAACCGAGATCATAATGCATGAGAAAAATTAGTTTGTTACTCACAAGTTCCAGAGAGAGAGGGGTGCCCTGAGGTACCACAACAAGCACAATAGACTTCCTTTGCTCGAACAGCAGGTGGGGAGCACAGGAGCAGAGTAACAGAAACTCATGAACTTGTCCTTTATGAATCAGGGTGAAGCTCAATAGATTTCCTATAGGTGTCAATGCTTTGTTATTTATTACAAAGGTCCCTATAAATGAAAGGGACTGGCAGTCTGTGGGTCATGGAGATGGTTAGCTTATCATTGTCAGCTATTGGTTCTGGATAAGACATGTGGGTAATAGGGGTGTTGGTCATGGATCTGAGTTTAAACTCTAGGAAGTATAAGCCATGGGGGTGTTCAACTGTTTATTATCTAAGACAAAATGGATGTGGAGGCAAACTGCTTAACCCAAATAAGGTGGATACCAAGACAGCATGCAAAAAGTTTTGATAGTTATGAGAAAGTGTCTCCTTCAAGGTTAATGTATGAAAATCACTTAAACATAGAAAGAATAAAATGTCTATCTACCAATCCTGAATTCAAATGATTTCTTCTCTTTGTCACAATATAAAATGGGAAAACAACCCATGCATGTTGAATAATTTATATAACAATTCAGGAACAGATGTGAGGGTGACCTCGCTGCCACATCTGTTACCCCATTGATCACTAGTGTTTATTCTTCTGATCCAGCTGGCTAGATGGGTGTCCCCTCCTCCCTCATCATTCCATGTGCACCCCTCCTGAAGCTGCATGCACAGTTGAAGAGGACAACCTTCCCCACTAGCAGAGGACCATTCTTCTGTCAAGAATATAGGAGTAGCTGTGATCCCCTGCTAAAACCTCCACACAAGCTCTCAGATATTGGTTTTTGTTTTTTTTTTCATAATTTTTTTTTATTTTTAAAGAAGCTTTAGAGTACATAAATGTTACATTAAAAATATGGGGAATTTTCATATACCCCACCCCTCCTCCCACACTTTCCCATATAAACATCTTTCATTAGTGTTGTACATTTGTTACAATTGATGAACACATATTGAGGCATTGTACTAGCCAAGGAATATAGTT
>JAQZBX010072401.1:0-15080 GCA_029593785.1 Cabassous unicinctus | reverse complement strand
TCCATTCGCTGTGTGTTTTCTCCATGTCTGCTTATCTCCCCCTTGCTGTGAGGTCTTGCTGCATCAGCCCACCGCGCCGCGCGGGCCGGCCTGCTCTCACAAGGAGGCGCCGGGAAGCGAACCCGGGGCCTCCCGTATGGTAAACGGGTGCTCTATCCATTGAGCCACACCCGCTTCCCGAAGGTTTGCTTTTGGACAAGTGATTGATTTTACTCAGTGTTGATCCACAATGACATTGGTTGCAACCTGCAGGGAAGGAGATTACCGCCAGGTTTGACGTAAAGAAGAGCTCCTAATGACCTAGGCTTGTTCGGAATGGATTGCTTTAAGAGGTAGTCATAATGACAATAAAAATTACAGCAGCTACCATTTACTAAGCTCTTACGATGGCAGGGCACAGAGTCAAGCACTTTATGTGCAATAATCTTAGCGGATCCTCCTAGCAATCCTGCAAGGTAGGGACTGTTATCTCCTCCATTTTACGGTTGGGGAAACTGAGGCTCAGGGAAGGGAAGTTGCTCTCTCAAGTAGGCTACCACGGGCCCACACAGCATCTTTGTGTGGAAACAGAAAACACCCCCTCCTCTGGAGAATACCTCCCCTGGGCAGGGCACAGGCCTTGGCAACAGACTGCAGCTCTCTTGGCTGGGTGGCCTTGGGCAGGGTTGGCACAACGTGCAGAAGTACATGCTGCAGTCCTGGGCTTGAGACCACAGTCAAAAACTGGCCAGATTGGGCTTTAAGAGCCAGTTCTGTCTGCCTCCAGAAACTTGGTCTCTTAATTTCCAGGATAGACTTTCCATCCCTGTGAATGCCCACAAAAGCTTGTTGGTCCCTTGATAAAGGGCTGATGGTGAAAGAGTTTGGACTGAATAGCCTGTGCATTTCCTCCTTTTCCCTAGTGCAGCTCAGAGTATGTGGCAGGCCCAAAGCGTGAAGCAAGGTCTGGTGAGCACCTGCCATCTAGGTGGGGTGGGAGGCAACAGTTGCAGGGGTGAAGAGGGTACAGGGCTGGCTTTGAGTCCTGGCTCCAGGACTTAGGTGAGGGGGGAGAGGAGTTGGTGGGTCTTGAGTGATCCACTCTAACCCTCTGACCCTCGGTCTCCTCATCTGTAAAATGGGGATAGTACCTATATTTGAGGTAGTTGTGTGGACAACATGAAAGGGCAATTGGAAAAGTGCTTACTTGAGACACTGTAAAGCAACCTCACAAATGCCACTTGTTTATATTTGAAGAGGGTTCTGATCTCAGATTTCTTCACTGATGTTTGAAATCATTCTTTTGGCTTGAGGTATTGTCACCGCCAACAGTCTAATGTGAATTAGTTCTTCTAGGTCTTTCCTAGAGGCAGCCAAACAAGAGCGTGGGGCATGCCTGAGGGCGGCCGGCTTAGGTGGGAGGGCCAGGCATGAGGCAGTCCTGGGGCGGCGGGGGTGGGGGTGGGGGTGCGGGCAGAGCTGAATTGTTTCTCCCACCTTCCACCCCCCAGCTGTGGGTCCTGGGCATGCCACTCAGCACTCCAGGCCTCAGTTCCCTCCTGTGGAAAATGAGGGGTTGACGCTAAAATATCAAGGGTTTTTATAGCTCTATGACCTGAAGATGCCCTGATTTGGGACTAGCATACAAGAGTATGAAATTTGACATGCCACAGGGCAGGCTACTCTAACCTCTTTTGCTTTGTACCCACAGCTCATAAGATGCGTCCCAGCTCCTGTTTTTGTTTTTTATCTTGCTTTTGTAACCACCTGCTGGAACTGCCTAGAAAATGTTGCCTACAGCCCAGCTTGGCATTTCCTTCTGCTGCATCACTCAGTTTCTCCACAGCCTTTCTGCACCAGTTTTGTAGCAATTTAGTTGTGCGCCTGTATGGAATATTCTGGCATTCTCAGTATATTCTATTCACCTGCTGGCAGGGCTCGCTTCTTCATTGAATTCAGGTATTGATTGTTAGCTACAGACAGCTACCACTTACCGAGCATTAACTATGTCCCAGGCCCTGTGTGCAGCACTTTACATGTGTCATCTTATTTAAATGTCCTAATGACTCTGTGAGATGGGCATAGTTAGCATCCTCATTGCAAGAAAGTTGAGGCCCAGAGAGGTCAAGCCACTTGCCCAATATCACACAGCAATAAATGGCCCAGCTGGGATTCCTTCTGTACCACTCTGCTCTTCTTGATGTGGTTTTAGTACATGTGTGTGGAGGGGTGGGGCTGGGGACAAGTGGAAGGAGGGAAGAGAGAGGAAAGTATTAGGAAATAAGGGATGGGGTGAAGAGAGAAGAGGTGAAAGAGGAGGAGGTATAATACTCATCCATGCTGAAATAGTCTAGACAAGGTGTCTGTGATGCAAAATAATCTGCACAAAATCGAGCTGTGTTCAGGATAAGGTATGCACAGGCTAGGCCTTATAGCAGCACTGTCAGCCTGGAACCTGGTTGTTAGTGGCTCAGAACCACTGTCCTTGGCCTAGATGTTAAAAGGAGATAACCATGGGGAGGGTGTCCCTACAGAATAGAGTCTGGGTAAAGAGCTCCAGCACTGTTGTTGTTTTTTTTTTTAACCAATTTTATTTATACATATTAATAAAGCATAAACCCATCCAAATTGTACAATCAGTGGTCTTTGGTATAATTACATAGCTGTGCATTCATTGCTTCAATCATTTTTAGAGCATTTTCTTTATTCTAATAATAGTAGTAATAAAAAACAAAGAAACTCATCTCCTCTCAACCTCTCCATGCTTCCCCTGCCATGAATAGCTGCTATTCTGTTTCTATCACTCTAGTTTATTTGTATTTATATTTTGTAAAATCAATCTATATATGCAACATCACCCATATTCATATTTTACAAAAGGTTTCCCTATGTTATTCTGTCCCAAGTTACATTCTTTAGCTTTCCTTCTAGCAATACACATGACCTTCGACTTACCCTTTCAACCACTGTCATACCCATACAATAGCACTGCTAGTTACACACACTATGATATTACACGCACCATTTCTATTCATTTCCAAAGATTTACAAACAACCTTTTTACCAATTCTGCACAGATTAACCCTCAGCTTTCCATTCTCTACCCTCCTTCTATTTTGTGGTGACCTATATTCTAATTATTAACTCCATGAGTTTACACAATATATTTAGTTCATAGTAATGCAGTCATACAGTATTTGTCCTTTTGTGTCTGACTTGCTTCACTCAACATAATGTCCTCCAGGTTCATCCATGTTGTCATATGGTTCATGATTTCATTTCTTCTTACATGCATAATATTCCATCGTGTGTATGCATCACAATTTGTTTATACATGTATTAGTCAGCCAAAGGGGTACTAATGTGAAATACCAAAAAAAGGGGTTGGTCTTTATAAAGGGTATTTATTTGGGGTAGAAGTCCACAGTTACAAGGCCAGAAAGTGTAAGTTTCTTCTCTCACCAAAGTCCAATGTCATGTGTTGGAGCAAGACAGCTGCCAACATTTGCCAGGGTTCAGGCTTCTTGGGCTCCTCTCTTCCCGGGCTGCGTTTCTCTCTCCGGGCTTAGCTCCTTTGGTTCCTTCACAAGGTCGGCTGTAGACTATCAGGGGAACGGCTCACTTCTCTTCTCCTGGGGCCTTCTCTCCAATATCAAAACTGCTTCTCAAAAACTGCTTCTACTCTGTTCTCTGCCTTGCCTTTTATATTCAATTCCCCACCCACCAAGGGGTGGGGCTCAACGCCCTACTGATGTGGCCCAGTCAACGCCCTAATCATAGCTTAATCATGCCCAGATTAGCAGATCAGTTTACAAGCATGATCCAATTATATTTTTGGAATTCATAATTACATCAAACTGCCCAACGGCCACAATACATTTGTCAGTTGATGGACACCTGGGTTGTTTCCAACATTTTGCAATCGTGAATAATGTTGCTATGAACATAGATGTACAGAGGTCTCTTCGTGTCACTGCTCTCAGTTCTTCTGGGTATCTACCTAGCAATGGTATTTCCAGGTCCCATGGCAAGTCTATATTCAACTTCCTTAGGAACTGCCAAACAGGCCTCCACAGTGTCCAGCACTGTTTGAACGTGGGAAACTTACTTAACCTCTCTGTGCCTGGGTTTCCCCAACTGAAATTTGGAAATAATGATACTTGCTGCTTGGAAGGACTAATGTGAGGATTAAACGAGTAAACACACGTGAAGCACTTAAAACCACGCTGGCACAAAGTGTTTGATAAACATTAGGTGTTCTTACAAGAATTAGCATTGATGAGCCACTTCAGATAAGTACAGCTTGACTGTGTTTAGTCCCTCTTTAGGAGAATAACAACCTGCTTAAAATGGAATTTTCTCATGTTAACTCCACCCAACCCTGTGGGGGCGGGTCTGAGATGACATCATGATGCCCGCTCTATAAGCGGAGGACAAGTTTCTGAGGTGAAGTGAGTCCGTTTTACAGCTGTCACCTGCTGGAGCAGGGTGTGGTTTGGAGGAATCTGAAAATGGTAACTGTCCCCTGTTTTGTGGGCAGCAGCAGGGCTAAAAGCCGGCTTATGGACTAATGTGGAGACCGAGGGCTTTCTCTTTGTCAAAGTTTTAGCTTTTTTGTGTTAAAATACGTGTAACATTCAAGAACCATTTTAACTGTTGTAAAATGTGCAATTCAGTGACATTAGCACATTCAAAAGCTGTAAAATCATCACCACAACTTAGCTCCAGAGCATTTTCATCACCCCAAAAAGGAAACCCCATCCCCATTAAGCAGTCACTCACCCGTCCATCCTGTCACACCCCCACCTCAGCCCCTGGCAACAGCTAAGCTGCTTTGTCTCTATGGATTTGCCTCTTCTGGATGTTTCATATAAATGGAATCATTCAATATATGGCCTTCTGTGCCTGGCTTCTTTCACTCAGCATAATGTTTTCAAGATTCATCCACATTATATTCATCTATAAGTGTATTTCAGAACTTCATTCCTTTTTATGGATGGTATTCCATTGTATGCATATATCAGATTTGTTTATCCATTCAAGGCTTGGTGAACATTTGGGTTGTTTCTACCTTTTAACTATTGGGAACATTCACATAGATGCTTTTGTATAAACACTTGTTTCAATTCCTTGGAGTGTATACCTAGGAGTGGAATTTCTGGGTTATATGGTAATTCTATGTTTAACTTATTGAGGAATAACCAAACTGTTTTTCATGGCAGCAGAACCATTTTTACATTCTCACTAGCAATGTACAAGGATTCCAATTTCTCCACATCCTCACCCATGCTTGTTATTTTCTGTTATTATTTTTTTTGCTATCCTGGTAGGTGTGAAGTGTTTTCTCATCGTGGTATTGATTTGCATTTCCCTGAGAGCTAATGATATTGAGCATCTTTTCATGTGTTATTGTCCATTTGTATATCTTTGAAGAAATGTCTATTCAGGTCCTTTTCCCACTTTTTAATTGTCTTTTAGTTGTTGCATTGTAAGAGTTCTTTATATATTCTGAACACTAGACATTTACCAGATACATGATTTAAAAGTATTCTCTCCCATTCCAAGTCTTTTGGAAGTATCAAAATTTTTTGATGCTTGAAAATATCAAGTATTTTCACTCTCTTGACAGTGTTCTTTGATGCACAAAATTTTAAAATTTTGGTTATATCCAGTCTCTCTCTTTTTTTTTTTTTTGCTCATACTTTTGGTGCCTTATATAAGAAAGCATTGCCAAATCCAAGGTCTTGAAGAATTACCATTATGTTTTCTTCTAAGAGTTTTATAGTTTAGCTCTTATGTTTAGGCGTTTGATTCATTTTTAGTTAATTTTTGAATGTGGTGTGACGTAAGGGTCTGATTTTATTCTTTTGCAGGTGGTTATCCAGTTGTTCCAACACCAGTTGTTGAAGTGACTATTCTTTGCCCATCAAATGGTCTTGGCACCTTTGTGAAAAATCAATTGATCAGTAAAGTGGGTGTAACTCGGTGGTTGAGCACCTGCTTCACATGTACAAGGGCCTGGGTTCAATCCCTGGTACCTCCTAAAAAAAATCAATTGATCATTTATGTATGGCTTTTATTTTTATTGATTCTCAGTTCTATACCATGGATTTATATGTCTATCCTTATGCCATTACCACAATGTTTTGATGACTGTAGCTTTGTAGTAAGTTTTCAAATTGGGAAGTGAGAGTCCTGTAATTGTGTTCTTCTTTTTCAAGATTTTGGCTATTTGGAGTTGTGTGTAAGTCTATTTGAATCTTAGGATCAGCTTTTCTATTTCTGCAAAAATGGCCATTGGAATTTTAAAAAAAAAATTTTTTTTAATTTATTGAAGTATATTACTCATACAGGAACATACATAAACAATAAGTGTATAGTAGTAGTTGTGAACTTACAAAACAAACATACATAACATCATACAGGGCTCTCATACCTCACCCTACCACTAATACCTTGCATTGTTGCGAAACATTTTTAACTAATGATTAAAGAGCATCCTCAAAATATTATTACTAACCAAAGTATTTTCCTCCAACCCATCCTATTATTATTATTATTTATATCATTTATACATGAACATACATAAACAATAAGTGTATAGTAAAAATTGTGAACTTAGAAAACAAACATTCATAACATCATACAGGGGTCCCATACATCAACCCTCCACCAAACCTTGCATTGTTGTGAGACATTTTTTACAAATTATGAAAGAATATTATCAAAAGCTTACTACTAATTATAGTCCTTACCTTACATTTGGTTTATTTTTCCCCCAACCCATCCTATTATTATTTTTAAAATATATTTTTATGACAGAACTTGTAAACTTACAGAACAATCATGCACATGTGCAGAATTCCCAAACAATACCCCTCTATCAACATACCACACCCTGGTGGGATATTTGTTACAGATTATGAGATAATTATCATCTGATTATTACCAGGTCCACAGCATACATTTGACACACTTTTTTCCATACTCCCCCATTATCAACACAGTACATCTTTGGCATAGATGTAAGAATATTACATTATTATTGTTAACCACACTCCATAGGCCACTCCAGTTGTATTTTTCCAATGCTTCTCTACATCCCCACCACCCTGCAAAACTGATGTACATCTGCTCTAGCTCACAAAGGACACTCTTGTATCTGTACCATCAACCACTATTCTCATCCACCTCTGGGTTTACTGTGCTATTCAGTCCCTAGATTATTCTCTAGCTTTCTGTCAGTTGACATTTACATCCCTAGACTACCCTTTTCAGCCACATCCCCATTTATAAACCAGCTGTTACTCACTATAATGTGTTACCATCAACTCTGTACATTTCTACACTTTTATAGTAAAGCTAATTAAAACTTCTACATACATTAAACATCAGTAGTCCATCTCAGTCCTCCTCTTATCTCCTTTAAGAATCCACCACTTATCACCAGGTCTTGAAGATATTTTCCTATATTTTCTTCTAGAAGTTTTATGGTTCTTGCTTTTATATTTAATTATTTGATTCATTTTGAGTTAATTTTTTTATAGGGTGTGAGTTAGGGGTCCTCTTTCCTTCTTTTGTTATGGATATCCAATTTTCTCAGCACCATTTGTTGAATGGACTGTTCTGTCTGAGCTGGGTGGGTTTGACAGGCTAGTCAAAAATCACTTGACCATAGAAGTGAGAGTCTGTTTTTTAACCACCAATTCAGTTCCATTGGTCTATGTGTCTGTCTTTATGCCAGTACCATGCTGTTTTTATCACTGTAGCTAGGTATTGAGACTTAGTCTGGAAATAAGAGTCTTCTAACTTCACTTTTCCTTTTTAAGATGTTTCTGGCTATTCAGGACCCCTTGCCTTTCCAAATAAATTTGATGATCATTTTTTCCATTTATTTAAAAAATGCTGGTGGAATATTTTATTGGGATTGCATTGAATCTCTTTATCAACTTGAGTAGAATTGACATCTTAATGATACTTAGTCTTTCAATCCATGAGCATGGAGTATTCTTCCAATTATTTAGGTCTTTTCTTCATTTCTTTTAACAATGAGTTGTAGTTTTCTGAATACAAGTACTTTAAATCATTGGTTAAGTTTATGCCTGCTTGTTTGGGTTTTATCTGTTGTATTCTATTTTCACCACTTTTCTGATGCTTTAAGTTACTCTTATTGATATAATCTTCATTTCTAGATTCTCTTCCAGGCCTCTCTCTTCTGTCTTTACTTTTCAGGCTGTAGCACACCTTTTAGTATTTATTGCAGAGCCAGTCTCTTGGTTACAAACCCTCTCAGTTTCTGTTTATCTATGAATATTCTAAACTCACCCTTATTTTTGAAAGACAGTATTGCCAGATATAAGATTCTTGGCTGGAAGTTTTTCTCTTGCAGTATCTTAAATATATCATACCACTGTCTTCTTGCCTCCATGGTTTCTGGTGAGAGATCAGCACTTAATCTTATTGAGTATCTCTTATACATTATGCATTGCTTTTCTCTTGCAGCTCTCAGAATTCTCTCTTTGTCTTTGGCATTTGACATTCTGATTAGTATGAGTCTTGGAGTTGGTCTATTAGGATTTTTTTTTGGATGGGAGTATGTCATGCTTCTTGGACATGGATATCTATGTCCTTCAATAAGGTTGGGAAATTTTCTACCATTGTTTTTTAAAATATTCCTTCTGCTCCTTTTCCCTTCTCTTTTCCTTCGGGGACACCCATGACACGTATGTTTGCACATCTCTTGCAGTCCTTCAGTTCCCTGAGACCTTGTTCAAGTTTTTCCAATCTTTTCTTCATCTGTTCTTTTGTACGTTCACTTTCAGAGGCCATTTCTTCAAGCTCACCAATCCTTTCTTCTGCCTCTTCAAATCTGCGATTATATGATTCCAGTGTATTTTTAATTTCATTTATTGCACCTTTCATTCCCATAAGATCTGCTATTTTTCTGTGTATACTTTCAAATTCTTCTTTGTGCTCATCCAATGTCTTCTTAATATCCTTAATTTCTTTAGCCATCTCATTGAATTTATTAAGGAGATTTGTTTGAACATCTATGATTAGTTGTCTCAACTCCTTTATGTCATCTGGAGGCTTATCTTGTTCCTTTAAGTGGGCCATATTTTCTTGTTTCTTGGTGTGGATTGTAATTTTTTGTTGGTGTTTTGGCATCTGCCTTACTAGAGTATTTATTCTGGGTGCAGTTTTTCTCCTTAGTTTAGGGCTTCCTGCCCTTCTCCCTTGCTGGTTGTGTAGTGGGAGCCAAGGATATAGTTAATGCTAAAAGCTGTGGAGGCCCAAGGACCAGTGAAGCTTCTCCCAACTTTCTCCTTTGCCAGGGGTAGGGACAGAGCCACAGCTGTGTGGAATAATCCAACTCATGCAGGCCTAGATTGTAGTTGCCCAGAGAGACTGATGAAGCTTCACGCCCCTTTCTCCCCTGCCTGGGGCAGGGAGGGAGCTGCAGGTGTGGGCAGCAATCTATGCAGTGCAGGTCCAAGATGACCACGGTTGCCCCGGTAGACTTCCGATTATTCAGTCTGAGCCAGCTAAATGTACCTGCAGTTACCTGGATAGGCTGGTGTAGGGCCCGTTAGCTTCCTCCCTGCTAGAGGTTGGGGCTGAAGCCTAGGCTAGGGCTGCGGGCCAATCTGGGTGAAAGAAACCGGTCTCTACTGTCACTGTGATTTTCAGTCAGCCCAGCTTCCTCTCATGCTGGGGGTGGAGTTAAAATGGCAGCTACTGGCCTCCTTCTGACTTGGACAGGCTCAAACTTTAGCTGTTCTTAGGGTTATACTTTAGCCAGCAGAATTTACTAATCAGTAGCTGAAATCAGTGGCCAACCGTTTATTCCTCCCCTGTTTTTGGGAAATGGAGCTTCCAATTCCTGCCAAAGAATACCTCCTGGGGTGGCTTGCGCTGCCAAAGTGGGATGATCACCGGCCTCCGCGGCGTGGCCAGTAATTTTCCGGAGAGGCTGGCGTAGCTCCCCCCAGCTTCCTCCCTGCCCGAGGTGGGCCTGGGGCTTAGGCTAGAGCAGCAATCTGATCTAGATGGAAAAAAGCCGGTCCCTACCAGCACTGTGATTTTCAGTCAGCCCCACTTCCCCTCATGCCAGGTGCGGAGTTAAGATGGCGGCCACTGGCGTCTTTCTGACTTGGACAGGTTCAAACTTTAGCTGTTCTTAGGATTATACTTTGGCCTGCCGAATTTACTAATCAGTAGCTGAAGTTGGTGCCCATCCGTCTTTTCCTCCCCCATTTTGGGAAGTGGAGCTTTCAATTCCAGCCGCAGAACAGCTCCCAAGGTGGCTTGTGCCTCCAGTGGAGGATGGGCACTGGCCTCCGTGGCATGGAGTGCTCTACTTACGAATCTTCTCTGCAGATGGGCAGTCTCCTCCTTCCATTCTTTCAAGGATGTTGCAGGATGCACTTCTGGTCTCCTGGAGCCCCCAAACAAGTGCTCTAGAAAGCTGTGGGTGATCACCAACTGCCCTGTAGCAGGAGCTGATTCTTGGAGCTCTTTACTCTGCCGCCATCTTGCTGGTTGTCCTGGCCATTGGAATTTTGATAGGAATTGCACTGAATCTGTAGATTGCTTTGGGGAGTATTGCCATCTAACAATATTAAGTCTTCCAATCCATGCAAATAGGATGTCTGTCCATTTATTTAGGTCTTCTTTAATTTCTTTTAGAAATTTCTTTCTATTGCATGTGGTCACGGAAGTGTCTAAATGCCTAGAGGCAAGAAAAAAAAAACAGCCTGGGTTTTGCAGCTAGACTCTGTGTGTACATCGGGTACACCTTCAACATTTAGTCAGGTCGTTTACAACTCTGTCTTAGCCTCCACTTCTGACTTGTATGGAGCTTAAAGGTCAGCCAGAGGTGAGAGCTTAGTGCCTTCTCACGTCTTTTCTCAGCAAGCATCTGACCTTGTCTGTGGTCTTCTAGATTCCCCAGTATATAGGGTACTTTCCAAAGTCCTTATTCCCCAAAGCATCTAAATCTTCAGCTTTTCCTCCCAGGCTTTTCAGTGTGATTTTTGTTGTACAAATTGATGTTCTCTGCCCCAGGCAGCAGCAGGTAGTTCCTTTGCTTTTAGATGTTTTTGACTTAATGCCCTCTGCCTAGCTGCTTCTCCATCCTGAGACAGTTCTGAGTGAAGGAAATAAAGGCAAGCCTGTTGTGTTAGTCCTGTAGGGAGCTCCCAGACAGGTCAATACAGACAGGCACAATTCTTTGGAAACAAGGTCTGCTCTGCTTCCTCCAGCCCTATTGACCCACACCTGGGTGGTGGGTTTCTGTGGGGGAGCACGGGCCAAGGGTAAGTTAAAACACACAAAGCTTTCCTACTAGGTTTCACTTACCTTTTTTCTTGATTAAGCGTCTACTTGGGTGCTTTACACCTTTGACTATTTTCCATAGTTCTGATAAAGTTGATCCTGAAAGTTTTATTTTTGTGTTTCTGTGGAGGGACAAGATCTTAGGGTTTCCTATGTCACCCTAGCAAGTTTTTAATGCATTTTGTTGGCAGATGAGGAAACTGAGGCACAGAGGAAGAGGGAATGAATAGAATAAATGGCAGGACTAAGAAGAGGACTCAGGTGTCCTCTCCTTTAGTTTCACCTGCCTTCTTCCCTGTTGTGTCACGGGATTCATCAGCAGTGAGTCCCCACTTGGTGTGGAGACCATTGGGATTAGAGAAAGTGACACCCTCCCCAAAGGTCCCCTCACATCCCCTTTGCCCTCCTCCAATCCATTCTCCACACAATAGACCGAGTGATTTCGAGATTGGATTCTATCACTTTCCTGCTTAAAACCCTCTGGCCTTCCATCAGCTGATGAATGGGGGAACCAAATGTGGTACATTTCTACAATAGAATCTTTGGCCATAAAAAGGAATGAAGAAGTGATGAGTGCTACCACGTGGATGAGCCTTGAAAACATTATGCTAAGTGAAAGAAGCCAGTCAAAAAATACCACACATTTATCATTCTATTTATATGAAACATCCAGAATAAGCATATCTATAGGAATAGAAATTACATTTGAGGTTTCTTAGGGATGGGGGTGATAGCTACAGGTTACAGGGTTTCTTTTCCTTTCTTTATTTTTTAACTTTTTATTTTGAAATAATTTAAAACTTGCAGGACAGCTGCAAAATAATACAAACCCCAGTCAGAGAACTCCAATGTAACATCACCCACCCAGATACCCAGACCCAGCAATGTGCCTGTTTCTTTCTTTCTTTGTTTCTTTCTTTGCCCCTTCCATCATCATCATCATCTATTTTGAAACATTTGAGAGCAGGTTGCCAACATCATACTCCTTGAACCCATAATACTTCCATATACCTTTCCTTTGAACAAGGATATTCACTTACATAATCACCTTAAGTACAATTATCAAGTTCAAGAAATTTGATATTGATAAAGAGCTTACTTCCATATTCCAATATTTTCTTATGTCCCAATGATGTCCTCTCAAGCCTTTCTTCCTCCATTCTTAAATCTCTTCCAGTATCATGTATTGCATTTAATTATCTTTTTAGTTTCTCTTTCTTTCTTTCTTTTCTTTTTTTTTCAATTGTGGAAACATACATACAACATAAATCTTCCCATCCCAACCCCCTCCAAGCACACCATTCAATGGGATTAATTACATTCACTACTTCCATTACTGGAACTTTCCCTTCACTCCAAATAGAAACCCTACACTTATTTTCCATTATCTTCCCATTGCCCCTGTCCCGACCCTGATAACCTGCACTATACTTTCTGTGTCTGTGAGTTTGCATATTCTCTGATATTTTCTTTGTGGTTACATGGGGCTTAACTTTAATATCCTAAATCTATAACAATCTCATTTGCTTTGATACCAACTTTACTTCAGTAGCATTATGTTTCTATAATCCTCTGTTTTCCCACCTTTATGTAGTTCTTGTCACAAATTACATATTTATACACTATGCGTCCAAAACCTTTGCTTTATCATTACATTTTATGCATTTGCCTTTTAGATCCTGTAGGGAGTAAAAGTGGAGTTAAAAATAAAAATATAATAGTACTGTATTTATATTTACCCATGTCATTATCTTCATCAGAGATCATTATTTTTCCATGTGGCTTCAATCGTTTAGTGTCTTTTTCTTTCAACCTGTGGAACTCCCTTTAGTATTTCCTGTAGGACTAGTCTAGTGGTGACAAAGTCCCTCAGTTTTTGTTTGTCTGGGACTGTCTTAATTCCTTGCTCATATATTTTTAAGGTATCAGATACTTCTTTTTAATTATCATTTTTAGATTCTGTTTCATGGGATCTTTTTTTTTATTAGAACAGTAGTAGATTCACAGAAACATCTTGCACAACGTACAGAGTTCCCATACACCCCCTCTTACATACACACTTTTCCATATTATTACTGCTCCTTACCAGTGTGGCACCTTTGCTACAATTCATGAAACAATATTATTATAACTATACCGTTAACTTTAGCCATCTGTCTACACCAGGGCTCATTCTCTGTGCTTTACAGTTCCATTGGTTTGTGTGTGTGTCTCTGTGTGTTTGCACATGTGTGGAAACTTATATACAATCTAAAATTTCCTCTTTTTTCAGTTTTCACTTATACAGTTCAGTGATGTTAATTATATAAACAAAGTTGTGCCTCCATCCTCATCATCCATTGCCAGAACTTTTTATCACCCCAAACAGAAACTCCATACCCATTAACTCCCCATTCCCTTCCCTCATGCGTTCCCTGGTAACCTGTAATTCTAGTTTCTGATTTTTATGAATATGCATATTCTGCTTATTTCATATATATGAGATCATATAATTTGTCCTTTTTGTGTCTGGCTTATTTCAACAAACATATCTTCAAGGTTCATTGATGTTGTAGAAAGCGTCAGAACTTCACTTTTATGTCCAAATAATATCCCATTGTATGTATATACCACACTTTGTTTATCCATTCATCAGTTGATGGACACTTGGGTTGCTTCCACCTTTTGGCAATTGTGATTAATACTGCTATGAACGTCTGCATCCCTGCTTTTAATTCTTTTGGGTTTATACCTAAAAGTGGGATTCCTGGGTCATATGGTAATTCTATACTTAGCTTTCTGAGCAATCACCATACTGTTTTCCATAGTGGCTGTACCACTGTACATTCTCACCAAAAACAGAGTGTTCTTATTTCTCCACATCCTCTCCAACATTTATTTTTTTCATTTTTAAAAATTGTAGCCATTCTAGTAGGTGTGAGGTGGTATCTCATTTTAGTTTTGATTTGTATTTCCCTGATGGCTAATGACTTTGAGCATCTTTTCATGTGCTTATGGGCCATTTGTATATCTTCTTTGATGAAATGTCTATTCAAGTCTTTTCCCAATTTTTAATTGGGACACATATCTTTTTGTTGTTGAGTTGTAGAAGTTCTTTGTATATTCTGGATATTAAATGCTTATCAGAGACATGGTTTCCAAATATTTTCTCCCATTCTGTAGGCTGTCTTTTTATTTTCTTGATAAAGTCCTTTGATGTATATAATATATATTTTTAAATTTTGATCAAGTCCCATTTATCTAGTTTTTCTTTTGTTGCTCATGCTTTTGGTCTAAAATCTAAGAAACCATTACCTAATACAAGATCCTGAAGATGCTTCCCTATAGGTCTATAGTTTTAATTCTTATATTTAGGTCTTTGATCCATTTTGAGTTAATTTTTGAATATAGTGTGAGGTAGGGGGTCCATCTTCATTCTTTTGCATATTTTTTTTAGTTTTTATTTTTTAACTTTATTTGTACATTTAATAATTGAAAATATAAACAATTAAAAACTAAAAAGTAAACACAGATGAATAAATATATACATTTCTCAATTAAATGTAATGGATACATATAAATTTTTTTTTTTTTTTAATCAAACAATATGTTACACAATATATTTGGTTCATAGTAACGCATTCATACAGTATTTGTCCTTTTGTGTCTGGCTTGCTTCACTCAGCATAATGTCCTCCAGATTCATCCATGTTGCCATATGCTTTACGACTTCATTTCTTCTTACAGCTGCATAATATTCCATCGTGTGAATAGACCACAGTTTG
>JAQZBX010072400.1:0-15081 GCA_029593785.1 Cabassous unicinctus | reverse complement strand
ACAGACTCCTGTACACAGGGCGTGAACACATACTGCACGTACACATGCACACATATGCACACGGAAGAATATAAGTTCCAGGCTCGTTATTTTATCCCGCGCCCCATGGGGTGTTTGAAGCGGAGCAGGCACCCTTTGTTCTCTGGGAGGGCGGGGAACCTGGCAATCTTCTTTGTCATTTTATCCCTGGCACATAGTGGGCACCTGGGAAATATCTGTGGAAAGAATAGCTGGATGAAACACATCTCTGGCCAAGTTCATCTGCTCACATGCTGGCTTGTCCCATAATTCAAAGCCCTGCTCAAGACTGAGACTCCCCTCTTCCAGGAGGCCTCTCTGCTTTGCAGGGCTCGCAGTGAGATCTCCTGGCACTGGTTGCTCTGGATATCCTTAGCATGTATGTCCCTCCTCAGACTCTTGTTTTCCCTTGCTCTGGGTCAGACTAGGAACTTCTTGAGAGGACTATCAAAGAGGGGGCTACTGAAGGACATGGATTGCTCCCCCCATGGTTATCAGAATGGAAGCTCCCTGGGGGCTGGGTCTCGGCCTCCCGAATTCATCTGGGAGTTCCAAAGGGGACAAGCCTTCATTAGATTCTTGTAAGGAGTGCTCCTCTATTTGTTCGGGCTGGGGAAATGGCAGCACCTTCTTGTTAGCTCTCTGCTTGAACCTCTGAAGTTCCCCGGTGCCTGGCAGATGCCAGAGAGCCTACCCAGTGCCCTGGTTCCAGGCTGAGCTCATAGGGCAGACATGTAGGCAGATGAGGGGAAGGCAGCAAAAGCAGCTGGGCCTGGGGGTGGGGTGGCACACATGTGTGTGTGAGTACTAGTTGTGTGAGTGTGTGTGTGCGCATATGTGTGTCTTGCCTTCCTGACAGTAAAATCCAGGCCTCCAAGATCCTGGCCCCACCCCACTCTGTCCAGGATTCCCCCCAGTCTACCTCAGGCCCCCAGAATTGTGGTCCTGACACACAGTTCTGTGTGTGGTATGTGAATATATCTCAATAAAACTGCTTTAAAAAAATTGTGGTCTGAATGGTGCAGGGAGGTAGGAGAGGCTGCCCCCACACCCAGGTCTTCCCCTCCACCTCCCCACAACCCTCTTTCCTGCCCCAGCTCCCTTTACCTGGCTTCGGAGGCCTGGGAGGGAGGGAGCACGGAGGAAGGAGCGGGGTGAGAGGTGGGGGCATTGGAGGGCGGTTATTTACAAAGCCCATGCCCTCGGGACCCTTGTCCTGGACAACAATTACAGCCCCTTAATTAACTGAAACGCAGTCTGCCTGTCGATGGAGGCATGGCCCCCACTGAAGTTGGCTGCGCCTGCCGCTGTCTAGTACTGGTTAATGAATATAAATCAGATAGTTTATAGTTAGCGAGCAGGGACCGGGCTGGCAAGGGCCTGAATTGCAATGCAGAATGCCCGAGGATAGGAACATGCCCTGCATAACAGAGGCCAGGGCACCCATGGGGGCAGTGCTGGTGGGAAGGGAGTAAGCCTGGGCATCCACCTTGCACTCGGGCTCTGAGGGCACGCACAGGTGTATGTGCAGCCCGTGCACCTAACAAGCACCCTGCACAGGGCGTTCCTTGCACACATAACTTTACATAGCCACAAAAGGGAACAGCACATGCATGGCCCTCTTTGAGACACGTAACACTGAGGAAACACAGCTCTCTTCTGAACCTACAAGGCCTTGGCTCTGGGCAGCTTCTGCCTTGGAAGCCAGAGCCTTATCCTCTGCCCCCTGCAAAAGACAGATCCCATCTGATCCCTGCCCAGCTCCCCCTGATTGTGGGGGCCGGCCCCGTTTCCCCTCCCCAGGCTGGACCCACTGCACTCAGCAGGACTGCGGGGAGGATTCTAGAATGTGTGCAGAGGAAGCAGACTGACATGTTCCCAGTCTGGGGCCAGGTTCATGGGCTGGTGGTATCTGTGCATGTGGCAGGCCCCACGCTTGGTCTAAAGCTCTGCTGTCACTATCTTGGAAATCGTAACGATTTTTGAACCAGGGGCCCTGCGTTTTCATTTTGCACTTGGCACCTCAAATTATGTAGCTGGTTCTGTCCTAGTCCTTGACATAGGGACAGTAGGACAAAGTGTGAGTTTGAGGAGCAGGTGTTTAGGGGATTCTTGACAGAGCTGTAGCTCTGGGGCTCTGTCCTGCTAGCTTTGTCACCTGGACAAGTCACCTTACCTCTCTGGGTCCCAAGTCCAGTTCAGGCTTCCAAGGAGATACCTCTCAGCTTCTTTCCAGCTCAACCACTCCTCCCTGGGGAAGAGGCCAAACCCTGGGATCTTGGTTAACACATTACACGTGCGCGCGCGCGCACAAACACACACACACACACACACACACACAAGCCAGAGCTTCAACTAGAGCTGCACTACTGCCTCTGGAAAGAAGGAATTGGGGCGGGGGTGGGGAGCGTCTCCACACCCAGGCAGGTCTTGACAAGCCACTTATAAAACCCAGAAACCAGCCAAGACCTTCCGGGACTTGTTTGTTTTCCTCCTGGGGGCGGGGGGCTCCGGCTGCGGGCGGCAAAGGTAGTTATGGCTTGCGGGGTGGGCAGGCAGAAAAAGTAATCGGCATCTACGACTTGATGACACCCCCGCGTTCCGCTCGGCTGGCCCGGGCGAGGAGGGGCGACAATTATTTACTCCTCCCGGGCTCCCCTGCCGGGAGAGCTATGGGGAAGAGGGAGCGGATCTGCAGGTTCTCGAGACAAAGGAAAATGAGCCTATGGCCGCGGCGCGAGCGGCGGCGGGCAGGGCGAGGCGGGGAGAGCGTGGCGCGAACGCGGCCAGGGCGGCGGGGGCGGTGGCAGGGTGCACTGAGGCCAAAGTTCCCACAGGGTAGCTGTCGCGCCAGGTGCGTCCGCCCTGCCCTCGCGTGGGTCCTAGCTCCCCGCCTGGCGGTCGAGGCGCCCCTCCTCCAGGCTGCAGGTCGGGGGAGGGGGCAGTGGCCTCTCGCACCCCCTGCGGGCGCCCCCAGTGCCCAGCGGGGATGTAGGGGTACACCCAGCCATAGCCCCTGCAGACAACTCTTTCTAATGGAGCCGGCTCAGGGGCGGAGGTAGTGGTGCTCAGCTCCGCCTCATCTGCAGCTTTAGGCGTTAGTAAGGTGGGTCTTTCTCCCAGGTAATCTACTGTGAATACATCCATTTCACAGATGGAAAAGTAAAACCACAAGCTACTCCCTGGAGACCAGCAACAACCTGGAGGTTAAAGCTCAGGGGACTCCCCCCCTGGTTCTGAGTGGGACCCTGCAAAGGCAGTCAGCCCCCACTCACCATAACCCCACCCCTACATACACATCACCAGGAACGGATAGGAGCTCCGCCTCCGGAGGAAGAGAAGGGTCTCACCATGGAGGCTCGGATGCTCAGACAAGAGTCCCCCAAACATTGTGTCCTACTAAACCTTTTCACGGACCAGGAGCATTTAGGGACCTTCACAGCCACAGGGCCAGGAAAATGGGGATGTCAGGAACTGAATTCACAAAGATTGATGCCAGAGAAGGGCTGGAAGGGGCTTGCACTGTGACTCTTATGGACTTGGAATTGGTCTTGATTTCTAACCCATACACACCAGCCCAGGTACTTGGAGGGGGCGAGCCTTGTATCCCGTTTTTCAGGGAGAAAAACCCAATGCTCAGAGAGGTGGTGACTGCAGTGTTGGGGAGACTGCACAAGCTCTGGGAAGAGGTGGGACTGTGGCTCCAATAGGCAAGTAGGACAAAACATTGATCCACAGATGACTCTCAGACCTTGTAATCGAATGGAGTTTACCCTGCTGGGTTTCAGACTTATTTGGGGCCTGTGACTCCTGTATTCCTTCCAATTTCTCCCTTCTGGAATGGGAATGCTTACCCTATGTCTGTCACACTAGACAAGCAGATAACTTGTTTCCTAGGTTTCGTAGGACCACAGACAGAAAGGAATTTTGCCCCAGGCTGGACCACTGCCATAACTGATTTTGATGAACATTGTTCTAAAATGCCTTAAGGCTTCTGGGACACTGTGATAGAATGAATGTATTTTGCATGAGGGAATAATGTGTCTTTTGGGGGTCCAGAGGGCAGACTGCTGAGGATTGAGTCACATCCCCCATAAAAGGCATGTTTAGGTCCCAGCCCCTGGTCCTGGGAGGTGTGAGCCCATTAGCACAGAGGACCTCTGAAGATGTCACTAGTTAAGGTGTGCCCAAACTGAATGAGGGTGGACCAGAATCCAGTATGGCTGCAATTCCTATAAGCAAAGGAAACTGGATACAGAAGAGGAAGCCATGGGGAGTAACCAGAATCTGGAAGTCAATTCAATCCAGAAGATGCTATGTACATTGCCCTGTGATAGGAAAGCCAAGGAAATCCAAAGATTACTGGCCAGCCAGAAGATACCAACCCCAGGGGGAAGCAAGTCTTCTAGCCTCTGAAACCATAAGCCAATAAATTCCTCTTGTTAAGCCAACCCTTGTGTGGTATTTGTCTTAGCAGCTAAGAAACGAAAACACACTCCCATGCACATCCTAGGGAACCTGGCTCCTAGAGTTAGGTATGGTGGCAGGAGGAAGGAGGGTTGTTTTTTTGATGGTAATCTGGCCAGGTTCCCTTACTCCTCCTTCCCTGATGGAGAGACCCATTCTTCAACTTGGAGAAATCACCTAAATGAATCCCGAAGACATTCTCAGATGCCAAGGGCTCTGTGGTCTTAATCAGGGAAGAATTCCCAGGGGAGGCAAAGTTGAGGGATACTTTGAGCAAGGCAAGAGTGAGCCTGGGCAGTGATGGGAAGCCAAGTGGGCCAGCCCCTTCCCCTCTCCCCAGGATCTGCCCAGCAGGCAGCAGGCATGGTGCAGCCATCCACCTTGAGTGGAAATGAGGAATCATGAGCTTGGGAGACCGGTTATCCCTTTAAAGGACCAGCTGGCATCACCCCAACACAGTAAGGCCGATGGCATGGGGTGGCCATTTCGGGTTCATGCTTGGCTCAGAGCTGGCAGGATCAGAGTGGCCTGGGCAGGCTTGGGTCCAGGCATCTGTGGGCACTGCCTCTCTGGCTGGGGCAGCGGGGAGAAGGCTGCTTTGGTGCAGGTCTTTTCACCCCCTCTCAGGAGCCTTCTTAGAGTGCACCTCTTCCCTGAGGTCTCCCCAGACTGACCCCAACATGGCCCCCACTCACAAACATCTCCCCCTTGCCTCCTCCTCCCAGACTCACATCTCATGAATTTGTGCATCCACGCTCAGAGGGGAGGAATGTGGGAAAATGGAAAGGGTGAGACAATGAGAAGAGGAAGGACTTGTCATCTGACTCTGGGTTTGCCAGTTTGAGCTCTATGGGCCAAATTCTCAACCCGCAGGAACAAATGAGTCCCCAGCATCACCCCAGGGCCTTGAAGCTCTCCAGGGAGAAGAGGAAGCCTGTGTCCAAACTCTGTCTCTGAATTTGCCGGGTGACCTCCCAGTGCCCCCATCCCATCATAAAGCCAGTGATCTTGGCACTCCATGGGTCAGTGGGTGCTGGGGGCGGTCCATCTGGCCCACGATTGGGACGGGAGAGAGGGTGGCAGGAGGTGGGAAAGAATCGTGTGCTGGAGTTTTCTTGCATCTCCTCAGGCTAGAGCAGGGAAAGCAAGGATTTAAGACCAGAGAGACTGGAGTTTGGCTGAGCAGCTCAGCGGCTCTGCAACCTTGAGAAGGCACCGGAACCTCTGTGACCCTCAGAACTGATCTTTCCTTCCACAGCAATAACGGGACACATAGAGATGACATAGGTGAAAAGCCCGCCTCGCAGGCCGTGTTTTGTTATTATTAGTTATTATTTTCCACAGCCAGGCTCTGGGTACATTTACACATGACCAGGGTGAGGAAGGTCCTTCTGCAGCCCCTCAGATAGGCTCAGACTTTGATTTCTCTCCCCATTCCCATGCTGGGGAATGTGTGTTTGGAGAGAGGCGAGGAAAGCAAGGGAAAGGTTGACTGCTTTTTTTTTTTTTTTTTCTGCCTCCCTCCCTTTAGCATGGGTGACACTGGCGAGAAGCGAGCAGCTGACCCGGGTTTGAATTTAGAGTGTTCATTAATACGATATTATGCCATATGCTCCCGCACACTGTCTCCCTCTAATGCAGCCGCCAATTTGCTGAGCAGCCCTAATTAGCAATGGTATAATGAGAGGATTCAGAGGCTAATGTGGTGGGTGGGGACGGGAAGGATGGGATTGCTCCTGGCCAGTGCCGGGGGGCGGGAGGGGGGCAGGCTTGGGCTGCAGAGGGCTGTGGCTGGGGGCGAGGGGGCATGGCAAGGAGCCGTCTTGGCCCAGGGCTGGCTGAGACCCAGAAGGCAAGATGTCCCCCCAACCCCCATTCCTCATGGAGCAGAGGCTCAAGGTTGTGGAGTGGGGTGGGCAGCAAGGGGGCAGACAGGGTGGAGGGAGAGGAGAGAGAACCTGGGTGAAGGAGGAGGTAATGGATGATCCTTTGTTTTCTAACTGGAGGTATATGATAAAGGGACAGTGATTGCGTGGAGTGTGTGTGTATGCTGAACACGAAATCCTTTGAGTCCTTACTATGTGCCAGGAACTCTTCTCGTCCCTCTGTCCTGCCTTAATTCTTTGAAACCTCAGACTTATCCTGCCAGCTGTGACCAAAGTCATTTTCCAAGTGGGGAAACTGAGGCTTAGAGAGATTCCAAGGTAACTCCGCTGGTGAAGCAGCAGAGGATTGGCAGCCAGGACGTCAATGTGACCGTCACTATGGGGACAGTGAGGGGAAGAGAGTAGAGGAGAGGGTAAGGATGGGCCCAGGATGGGAGTGGCTGCATTGCTGGTGATCCCGTCTTCCCGACTTCTGAGTGCTTTACCTGTCTTCTCCTTCCCTTCTCAGGCCCTAGTTTCCCAGCCGCAGTCCCTGGACTGAGACAACTCACAGGATTCTTAGTTGAGAAGCCACTATACCTGAGGCCTGGGACACCCTCACTCCTTGGCCATTGCCGTGCCACTTGCACCATTGACCTGGGCAACTTGAGCCTCTGAGTTCATGGCCAAATCTGCTCCTAGCCAGAGTGAACCTCAAGGAGGGGCTGGGAGCCCCAGGGAGTGTGAAGTATTCGTGCCCCAGATTCAGAGTTGCCCCACCACTCTGAGCCTCCCAATGCCAAGTGTGTCAGCAGGGGCAGATGGATGGGCCCTGGAATCTGCATCTTTGAGACCCCATTGCCAGCACCCCTCCCACCCCCTCTTTCCCAGGCACGGCTGGGCTGCGTTCCCTCCCCGGGTGATCACAGCTCTCCCACAAACCCTCACTCAGGAGATGAAATATTCATCACGTACATATTGGCTCCTCCAGCGGCTTTTAGGGAAAGCAAATGAGACTGACTCTGGGAAGGAAATGAGTGTGAGGCATGGCGGGTGGGGGGCAATGGAAAGGACAAGGGTGGGGAGGCACCTCCCAGCTTCAGCCTCTCTTGGATCTGGCTTCTGGGAGCAACCTGCACCTTCTGTTCCTGGTGCCCTAGCTTACCCTAACCGCCCCCATGCCCTCACCTTCCCACCAGCTCCAGAGCTGCCACCTCTTCTCCTGGAAGACCAGGACTTCACAATTTTACTCTCTAACACACCCAGACAGAGCTGCAAGGCACAAATTCATTCACCCAGCACCACTCCGAGTCAGGCCCTGGGCCTGCAGGGACGCACGAGGCAGCATGGGCCCCACCCTCATGGAGGGCACAGATAATCAATAGGTCACAGAGGTATAAGGCCATTTCAGGTGGGTGTGGGAGGGGAACGAAACACCTATTTTAGCCTGGGTGGGCAAGGGAGGCCTCTCTAAGAAGGTGACATTGGGGCTGAGGCTTGGATGGTGAGGAGGAGCTTTCCAGGCAGAGGGAACAGAAAGAACAAAGGCTCAGAGGTAGGGGAACTTAGAGTGTCCAAAGAGCAGCAAGAAGGGCAGTGTGGCTCTGACTCAGGTGGTGACTGAGCTTGGAGAAGGCTACGGGGCTGGTCATGCAGGGCCTAGTAGGGCACCGAGGGCTGGAGTTTATTCTAAGAGCAAAGGAAAGCCACTGGGTGGGGCAGGAAGAGTGCTCGACTTGGGGCTGAGGCCCTGGGTGTGAGGCCTGAGTAGGTCACTTAAGCTTCTGGCCTTACCTTCCTCGTCTGTGAAATGGGAACAGGAAAGTCCAGCTCACAGAGCTGCTGTGAAGGTTAAATAAGATCATTTATGTGAAAGCGCTTGGCTCTTTGATGACCGGAACAGAGAATTTTTCTGCATCCACAGCTGGGTGAGCTCCCAAAGTTCTGCCTGGCCAATACTCAGCCACAGACCCTCTGAATCCTGGTGTGGCACAGCACCTTAGGGTCTGTCATTCAACAAGTCATTTTGAGCAACTACTGAATGCCTGGCACTATTGCTTGAGGTCAGGATGCAGCCGTGAATGAGACAGACTCAGAGGACAACTGGACCAGTCCTTTTCATAGATATGGTATGCCAGGTTCAAGGTCACACAGTCCTCCAGACTGACAGCCACAGCCCCCTGCCTACTAGTCTAGTGTTCTCCTCTAGATTCAGACAACGGGCATCTGTTTCCTCCTCTTGATGGGTTTTCCTACACTGGGTCCCATTTGGGAGGGGAGGTGGCTCCCCTGTCCTGTAGCCGTGCCTGGAATAGGAGGAATTCTTCCAAGGGATAAGGAAGCTTTCTGGAGGGGGTGGCAGCTGTGATGGGCCTCGAAGGATAGATGGGGCTATGAGAAACAGAGGGGCACGTGGCACAAGGGATAGCATGAGCAAAGCCTTGGAGACAGGAAAGTGTGAACATGTATGTTAGCCAGAGGTCTGTCCCTCTCAGGTTTGGGAAGAAGGAGAAGCAGGGAGTGACGGACCTGGAAGGGCTCACAGGCAGTGGGGAGCCATCGAGCTACTGGAGTTGGAGAGTGGCATTCTCAGGACTGCTCCCTAGAAAGCTCTGGTAACTGTGTGCTGGGAGGTCCATGAGCAGGCTACCACAGTGGTCCACGTAAGTGTTAATGGAGGACTCCACTAGAGCAGTGGCAGAGGCAAAGAAGAGAAAGGAACAATTTGAGAGGCACTGGAGAGGAGGAAGCCACAGGAGCCAGCCCCTGATGGAGTGTGGGGAGCAGGAGAGAGGGAGGAGACAAGGAGCTCTTAGAAGATGGGAGATTTAGCTGTTCTTTATTGATTCCATGAACATTTCCTGAGCACCTGCAGAGGGTCAGGCCCCATGCCATTCAGGCAGGAAATTGAGCAAAATTGTGCAAAACTTGAAGGCTTGTGATTTGTGCTCTTGTTGGGATGGGGAATGGGCAAGTGGGGGCAAGGGGGTCGTCGGGCCGGTGGTGGCCCTCTCAGAGCCTTGATTTCACTCTCTGTAAAATGGAGGGATTTCAAAGGGTCATCATCCTTTCCCCAAAAGCCTCTGGGGCCAGAGGAAATGCTAGGTGCTTCAGGAAGCTGCTTCTGGATGGATACTCGGGAATTCTGGAGACTTGAGCATGTGGAAATGTGGGGAGAGTGGGGAAAAGGGCACAGGGCTCTGCTTTGAGGCTGGGGAGGCAGACCCTGGCCAAGGGTTATGTCCTGGAATTGTGGGGATGGGGTCTCAGGGCCTCCCACTTCCCACCTAGGGAAAAAGACCCAGGAAAGGGGCACGTCAGGAGCAGGAAATATGGCAGTGATTCCTTCAGTAACAGCAGCAGCAGCAGCAGCAGCTAATGTTTCCTGAGTTCTCTAGAGAGGCTTTGCCTGCATTAGGTCAGTCAATCCTCACAGAGTCGCAAGGAGCAGGTACCAGTATAGTCCTCGTGTTCCAGATTGCTATACCCATTCTGTCAGTGACAGAGCCAAAACTGGAACTCAGGCTGCCTGACTCCCACATTCCAGCACTAAACCTCTTCCCAGACCCCGTTTTCCAATAACCCATCTGGGACCTGGAGCCCATCTGCCCTGCTGTCCTCTGACAACCACCCATCCCATCTCCCCCACTTCCCACTGCAGTGTTGGAGGCAGCAGAATCCAGGTGCCTTCCTGGGAGGGAAATCTCTTGAAGAGAATGGTGGAGGAGAGGTAAAATTTGGACTTGCCACCTCCAGGGCAAAAATGGGGTGGTGCCTTCCCTGTGTGCTGGAGCTGGGGGACTGAGCCCTGGAGCCCCCTTTCTCCCCATCCTGTCACCAGTTTTCCAGGAAGTTTGGAGTCTCCTCCTGCCCTCCCCCACCCACTAGGGTGAAGGTTTGTGGGGAATGTTCTCCCGCAGAACTCGGCACGAAATAAATTCCATTCTTACTCTGCAAATGACACTGCACATAAATATTCAGTAAATTAGCAGCACGCTTTTATAGATTTATCAGTCATTGCAGGCACAAAATGACAGGCAATGTTGTAGCTGAAATATTAATGCTGACAAATTAATGATTTCTGAGTAAATGATGTCATTTTTGCACCGTTTCATTAAAATTTACTCACTTCTGCTTCATTTCTGGACCTAAAAAAAATTAAAATCATTTCTTTCTCTCTTTCTCCTTTCTTTTTAGTGTGGGATCAGTTCCCAAACCTGAGAGGGACATAAATTTTCCTCAGCAGCACCCCGGAAATGGAGGTGGGGAGAGCCAGGCAGGGCTAGTGTCCCTCCCTGGCTCTCCCCACGCCTGCCCTGGAGAGGGGCTGGGGCCCCTACCTCCCGTTCCTCCGCCGTTAGAGACAGGCCTCCACCATTAGTCTAGCTGGAACCCAGCAAGGAGCTTTCTCTGGGTCAAGCTGGAAATGAGGGTGAGGATTGTAGGGGAAAGTGGGCAGGGAGTTTTGGGAGGGGGTGTGTCGTGGTGGGGGGCAAGTGGAGGCAGAAGGAGTGGGAGGAAGTCACTATTCTCCCCTATTTGGAAGCCCCGCGGTCCCCCAGAGCCCTCATCATATATGGCCTCCTTTCCTGCAATAAATTCAATTCAAGGGAATAATTCCTGCGACTTCTGTAGGAGGTAAAAGGAAAAGTACCGAGAGTGTAAATATGCCCGACTACCCACCCCTCACTAAGTTCCTCTGAAATGAACAGATTCGAGTCCAAATCCCGGCCAGACCACCTAGGCGCTGTGTGACCTTGGACCAGTATCCTCTCCTCTCTGAGTCTTAGATACCGCCCCCCCCCCACCCCCGCGCTCTATCGCCCCATTTCTCAGGGTCCTTGGGAAGATCAAATGGGATACTGAGGACAAGGCCCCTGCATAGGGACACGTTCCCCAGTCAGTCACTCCCGCCGGGCGCTCCCCCACCCTCCCAGCTCCTCCCGGCATGCGGCTCCCGGGAAGGTTAGAAGGGCTGCGGGAGAGGGGCAGTGGGAACCCTGCAGGCCCGGGCGGCCCAGGGCTGACCTTGCCTGGCCTTTTGGAGGTGGGGGCACAAGGAGCCAGCGAGTCCCGGAGTCCCACGCCACCACCCGCCTCAGTTTGGTAAACGTGGCCAAATGCAAAACCTCGCCAGTACCCGACCCGCGCAGGGCGAATGGAGGGCGGGGAAGCAGAGAGAGGCGACGCGGACACAAAGGACAGGCGAGGGAGGCGAGCGCGCGCGGGCGCGGGAGCCGGGGCCGAGCCGTATCGGGCAATCTCCGGGCTAATTCGTGTCAGGGCCAGTCTCCTATCTCCTGACCAGTTCCTCGTCTGCTGATAAAATTGAAGTGGAAATGAAGTTGGATGCTCTGGACCATCCGCGACCTTCAAGGGCGGGGAACCAGGAAGGAGGTGGGACATTCCGACCCCGGCAGCTGCGCCCTCCGCGGCCACCCTTGGCGTTGCCCTTGGCCAGGCGGTAGGGAGGGGGTAGGGGGATGGGGAGGGAGGGACGTCCCCGCAAAGCCCCCTAACCAGCAGTTCCCGACTCTGTCCTCGCCCTGGTTCTGATTTATCCAGCAGTAATAGTGGGAGAGGGCTGAGGGCTGGTGGACGAGGGGGGAAGGTGAGGCCGCTGGGCTGCAATCACACACGTTTATTGAGCGCTTATTAGGTGCCAGGCTCAGTACCAGCTACTTAAAGTGAGTTATGCTCTCATGTAAGTCTTCCCAAACCCCGTAAGGGGTGGACTGAGTGATTTTCCCCATTTCTACAGACGCAGAGACTGTGATGCCCAGAAACTGGCCCAGGGACAGCTAAACAGAGAGTGGCCACATCCACACCCAGACCTCTACTCCAGCTTTAGTCTCTCCCCTTGGCTGCAGAAAGAGAGTAGGGAAACAGGCAGGGGCAGGCGCTGGCAGTTCTGTGCATCTGTTACAAGCCAAGCCTTCCAACCATGATCTCCCTTGCTGCTAGGGAGGCTGATGCTACCATCCCCAGGTCAGGAACCCGAGGCTGAGGGAAGTCAGAGGGAATCAAGCTCTGCAGCTGGGAATCAAGGCTGCAGGGTGTGCTAGCTCTCTGAGTTGTCTTGTGACTCTAAAACACCAAATCAGTTCAGGATGAAGTCTGTGGGGGATGGGGGGATAGTTGTCCCTTGTAATGGTATTCGGTATTCACTTATATTTATATCTATTTTATTTACTTACAAATTGGCTCCTGTCCATCTGCCTCCACCTCTCTCTGGCCTCCAAAGCCTCCAGCTCCTTTCTGTCCAAGGCCTTCACACATTCTCTTCTCTCAGGTTAGAATGCTCTTCTTCTGGTCAACTTTTTCATCTTTCAAGCCTCTTGATCTTTTAGTGGCATAGACTTGATATACCAAAGGCATACAGCTTTATTTTTCTATTGGATATGGAACGAATCCCCTGTGAATACATATCAGGTACAAGGGAAGCCTTAAAACATTCCAGAGAACTACCATTATAGACACCATGCTCTCAGACCACAATGCAATAAAATTAGTAATCAACCACAGAAAGCTAACAGAGCCCCTTATGTTTTGAAAGGAAAAATCTCACTTCTCCAGAATTCATAGGTTAAAGAGGAAATCAATAAAAAATATTAAATATTTAGAAATGAATCATAATTATTGCACTAAGTATCGAAATTTGTGGGGTACAGTTAAAGCAGTACTTACAGGGAAATTTATAAACTTAAGTGTAAGTGCCTTTGTCATTAGTGCTGTTCACCAAATATTTCTAGCTCTTTGCCTCCTATGCAACTCCAGAGTAGGTTCCCTCTGTTGTTCTTCTTTTCCTTCAAAGCACTTTATAACCACACATGCATATATATTTCTGAGCATACTTCTTAGCGTCTGCACCCCAGGCCAGACTGTACAAGTCTATAAGGGCAGGAACTATGGCTATTTTGCTTACCATTGTAGTCCCAGTATCTAACACAGGGCTTGGCACACAATAGACAATACATATTTGCTGAAGGAACACATGCAAACAAATACATTAATTTATTAATGAAATCATAACCTACCCTCTTTCAGAATGGATTTGAGGTGGCCTATTATTAATACATATAGCATGCCAGTTAAAAGCACAGTTTGGTAGAGAGACAGGAGAAGAGGGAGAGTCAATAATTATGGTGTGTGTGGGTGGCACTGGGGGTCCTGGTGCTTGGATAACCTCCGCTCTTGCAAGGGCCAGGCTTGGGAGAGCTGAGAAGAGGGTAGGTGAGGAGGCAGACAGAAGAAACCCAGTGGACACCCTGATGACTCTAGAAGAGGGATGCCTGGTGTTGGCTCGCATACCATCCGGGTGGGTGGTAGGGAGGGAGACGAGGAGAGAGGCAGAACATTCGTTCATTTGTTCATCCATTCCACACGTCATGTGGGCTCGGTAAGTAAGAGCTGTAGAGTTGGAGCTAGGATAGGGCCCATGGCTGCAACAGCCCTGAGCTCCTGGAGCACCTGCGTGGGCTCCTTCTGTGGTCAGGAAAGGACAGCAGTCCAGTTGCACAAAACGTTCAACTAGATTTGTCTCCATTCAGCTGACCACCTAGATTAAACTTTCTGGTCCTCAATTTCTGTTTTCACAGGAGCTCTTCCTCAAGAGGATATTTGAAAATAATCTTTCTCACTGAGTGGGTCAGCTTTGTTGAATTGTTTTTATGACTCTAAGTGCATCGTGCAGGAGTTAGTTTCTAAGAGGGTTTTGCATAAAGGAACCCCTGCCTGGAGCTAGAAAACTAGTGTCCGAGTCCTGGCTGTGTCACTTACTTAGTTGTGTGACCTTGGGCAAGTTGCTTCCCCTCTGTGAAACTCAGTTTCCTACTCTGTAAAAAATGGATATAAAAATAACATCTGTCTCACAGGACAAATAGCATAGATACAGGCACACAGCATTGAGATTGTTGGTGTGGGTTTTGGGAGGCTCTGTTAACTATAAAATCTTATCCAAACATCAAATTTTATTATTACTCAAGGTCTCCTTTTGTCTGTAGTCCCTCCCTGTGTCCACCCCTTGAGCTCCTTCTGCAGGGTCTCCACACACTCCCTGCCCACCCCAATTCCCCTGGATGAATCTAAATTAATTTCTCCCCATCCTGTTTTCCAGCTGCATCACGTGTGAACCCCTGCAGGACCCTCTCACTATCTGCCTTGTATGGGGATGACCTGTTTTTGGTCTGCCTGTCTGTGAACTGAGAGTGTCTGAAGAAAGTGACCTTGACGTCTCATTCCTTTCTGGATTTGTAGGGCTCAGCATGGGGCCCGATATATAGCAGGAGCTCAAAAAAAACATCTGTAGAATTAAATATTTTTGATCTTTTGTTAATTTACCAAACCAATATTTTCCAGGGTAAATATTTTTAGAGTTTTATTGATTATGGAAATATAACAACAAATACAATTTGAGAAGAAAAAAATTACCCAGAATCCCACCACTGTAAATCAATAATTATTTTCATTTTTGTGTATTCTTTTCCAGTCTTTTTTTATGCCTGAATAGTTTACATTGCTGCAAATATTGCATGTGTTTAGCATTCTTTTTTCTTCATTTCACATTATCTCAAACATTTGTATACTTTCTACATTTTCATAATGATATTTTTAATGGCACAGAATAGATGTATGAAAATTTATACATTTTATTCAATCACACATGGAGCAGTTACCAAAATTGAACATATATTAGATCACAGAGGAAGTCTCAAAAAAAAAAAAAAAAAAA
>JAQZBX010072399.1:0-15077 GCA_029593785.1 Cabassous unicinctus | reverse complement strand
GTGGTGTGGAGTGGTGTGGGGTGCTGTGGTGTGGTATTGTATGTTGTGGTGTGGAGTGGTGTGGCGTGGTGTGGTGGGGAGTGGTGTGGTGTGGCATGTTGTGGTCTGATGTGGTGTGGTATGATATGGTGTGGTGTGGATTGGTGTGGTATATGATATGGTGTGGTGTGTTGTGGACTGGTGTGGTGCAGTATGTTGTGGTCTGGTGTGGTGTGGTATGATATGGTGTGGTGTGTTATGTGTGGTGTTGTGTGGAGTCTTGTGGTGTAGTATGATATGGTGTGGTGTGGTGCAGTTCAGTGTGGAGTGGTGTGGTGGGCTGTTGTGTGGGGTGTTGTGGTGTAGTATCATATAGTGTGGTGTGGTGTGGTGGGTGTGGTGTGGTTTGTTGTGTAGTGTTGTGGTGTGGTGCAGAGTTGTGTGGTGTGGTATGCTTGTGTGTGTAGTGGTATGCTGTGGTGGATGTGTGGTTTGGAGAAGTCTGTTGTGTTGTGTTTTGCAGTGGTGTGGTGTAGTGTGATATGGTGAGGTGTGGTGTGATGTGATGAAGTGTGGAGTGGTGTGGTGTGGTGTGTTGTGGAAAGATGATGAGCGCTGTGATGTGGTTTGAGTGTTGTGGTGCAGTGTGGGGTTTTGTGGTGTGGTGTGGATTGGTGTGGTGCAGTGTGCTTTCATGTGGTATCATGTGGTGTGGTGTGGAGTGGTGTGATATGACATGGTGTGCTGTAGTATGGAGGGGTGTGTTTTGGTGTGGTATATTTTGTTGGTATTTGTTGTGGTGTCAGATGATGTGGAGTGGTATGGTGTGGTCTGTAGTGCTGTGGTGTGGTGCATTGTGTTTTGGTGTGGTGTGTAGTGTTGTGCTTTGTTGGGTGTGATGTGGTGTGGAAAGGTGTGGTGTGTTCTGGTGTGGTTGGTATTTTATGGTGTGGTGCATTGTGGTGTGGAGAGGTGTGGTGTGGAGTGATGGGGTATGTTGTGGAGTGGTGTTGTGTGGTGTCATGTGGTGTGGTGCCATGTGGTGTGCGGTGTAGTGTTGAGAGATGTGATGTGGCATGGTGGTTTTGGTGTGGTGTGGAATGGTGTGGTGTGGAGTGGAGTGATGTGGTTTGAGTTAGTGTGGTTTGTTGGGGTGTGGAATTGTGTGGTGTGGTGTGTTGTGGGGTGGTGTCGTGTAGTAGGATATGCAGTGGAATGGAGTGGTGTGCTGTAATGTGTGGTGGTGTTGTGTGGTATAAAATGGTCTGGTGTGGTTTTGTTTGGTGTGTGCTGTGGTGTTGTGTTGTATAGTGCATTTTGTCATTCTCTGGTGTGGTGCTTTGTGGTGCAGTGTAGAGTGGTGTGGTGTGCTGTGTTGTGGGGTGGGGTGGAGTGGTGTTGTGTGGTGTCACATGGTCTGGTGTGGAGCAGTGTGTTGTGGTGTTAAATGTGTCAGGTCATGTGTTGTGTTGTGGAGTGGTGTGGTTTGTTGTGTAGTGGTGTTGCCTGGTGTGGTTTGGTGTGGAATGGTGTGGAGTTGTGGGGAGCGATGTGAAATGATGTGGTGTCATCTGGAGTAGTGTGGTGTGGTGTGGAGAGGTATGGTATGGTGTGGTGTGGAGTGGTGTGGTGTGGTTTGTTGAAGTCTTGAATGGTCTGGTGTGGTGTGGTTTGGAGTGGTGTGGAGCACTGTGGTGTGATGTGTTGTGGTGTTGAGCTGTATGCTGTGTTGTGTTGTGGTGTGGAGTGGCAAAGTATGATATGCTGTGGTGTTGTGCGGTGATATGAGTGTGGTGTGGTGTGATGTGGTGTTATGAGTGTTTTTTAGTGTAGTGTGATGTGGTGTGAATCACTGTGGTGTGGTGTGGAGGAGTGTTGGGTGGTTTCTTGGGGTGTGGTGTGTTGTGGTGTGCAGTGGTGTGGTGTGTTTTGGAGCTGTGTGGTGTGGTGTGGCATGGAATCCTTGGCTGTGGTGTGGAGTCTGTAGTGTGATGTGATGTGGAGTGGGGTGGTATGCTGATGTGTGGAGTGGTGTGGTGTGTTGTGTTGTGGAATGATGATGGGCACTGTGTTGTGGTTCATGTGTTGTGGTGCGGTGTGTAGCATAGCGGTTTGGTGTGTTGTGGTGCAGTGTGGTTTCATGTGGTGTGGTGCGGTGTGGTGTGGAGAGGTGTGGTGAGGTGTGGTGTGGTTTGGAGTGGTGTGATACGGAGTGGAGCGATGTGGTGTGTTTTGCTGTAGTGTGGTGTGGTTTGGTCTGGACTAGTGTGGTGTGGTGTGCTGTGTTGTGGTGTGGAAGGTTGAGGAGTGTTCTGGTGTGATTTCGAGTGTTGTGGAGAGGTGTGGTTCAGTGTGGTGCAGTGTGGTGTAGAGTGGTGTGAGCTGGGGTGATATCTGTGGTGGGTGTTTGTGGTGTGGTCTGTCACCATGTGGTATACTGTGGTTTGGTGTGGAGAGGTGTGGTGTGCTGTGGTATAGTGTTATTGGTGTTATGTACTGTGTTTTTGTGTTATGTGTGTGGTGTAGTGTGGTGTGGAGTGTTGTTGAGTGGTGTGGTGTGGTCAGGTGTAGGGTGTTGTGGTATGGTGTGGTGTGATGTAGAGTAGTGTGGTGTGGAGGGCTGTGATGTGGTGTGGTAGGGAGTGGTGTGGTGCGGTATGGTGAAGTGTGGAACAGTGTGGTGTGGTAAGTTGTGGTGTGGTGTGGAGTGGTGTGGTGTGGAGTGGTAAGATATATTGTGCTGTGGAGTGGTGTGTTGAGGTGTGGTAGGGAATGGTGTGGTGAGTTGTGATGAAGTGTGGAGTGGTGTACTGTGGAGTGGAGTGGTGTTTTGTGAAGTGGTGTGGGTTGGTGTAGTGTGGATCAGAATGGTGTGGTGTGGTGTGGGGTTGAGCAGTGTGGTGTGGCATTGTTTGGCATTTTGGATGTGTTGTTTTGTGCTGTGTTAAGGTATAGTGTGTGGTTTTTGTTTGGAGTGGTGTGGAATGGTGTGGTGTGGTGTGGTGTAATGTGGAGAGTTGTGGTTTGGCGAGATGTGTTGCAGTGTGGTTGGAGTAGAATGGTGTCATGTAGAATAGTGTGGTGTGCTATGGTGTGGTGTGGAATCATGTGGTGTGATGTGGTGTGGTGTTATGAGTGTGGTGGGTTGCAGTGTTGTGTTATGGGTGATGTGTGGTTTGGTATGGTGTGGAGTGGTGTGGGGTGGTGTGATGTGGAGCGGTGTGGGGTGTTGTGTTGAAGTTTGTTATGGAGTGTTGTGGTGTTGTGGGGTGTGGTATGATATGTTGTGGTGTAGACTGGTGTGGTGTGGTTTGTTGGGGAATGGTATGGTGTGGTATGTTGTGGTATGGTGTTGTGTGGAATGATATGGTGTGGAGTGGGGTGATGTATGATATGGTGTGGTGTGATGTGGAGGGTGTGGGGCAGTGTGTCATGGTCTGGTGTGGTGTGGTGTGATATGGTGTGGTGTGATGTAGTGTTGTGTAGTGTGGTGTGGAGTTTTATGTTGTGGTGTGGTGTGTGTGTTGTGTGGATTGGTGTGGTGTAGTATGATGTGGTGTGGTGTGGTTTGGTGCTTGTGGTGTGATTTGGTGTGGAGTGGTGTTGTGTGGTGCGGTGTGGTTTGGTGTGGAGTGGTGTGGTGTGGTGCAGTTCAATTGGGTGTTTAGTGGTATGATGTGATGGTGGTGTTGTGTGGAGTGGTTTCATGATGTGTGGAGTGGTGTGGTGTGATGTGGTGTGGAATGTTGATGAACAATGTGATGTCGTTCATGTGTTGTGGCGCAGTGTGGAGCATTGCAGTGTGGTTTTGTATGGTGTGATGTGGTGTGGTTTTGTGTGGTATGGCATGGTGTGGTGTGGGGTGAAGAGGTGTGGTGTGGTGTGGAGTGGTATGATATGTTGTGGTGTGAAGTGGTGTGGTGTTGTGTGGTAAGGAGTAGTGTGGTTAGGTGTGGTGAAGAGTGGAGCAGTGTGGTGTGGTTTGGAGTGCAGTGGAGCACTGCAGTGTGGTGTGGAGGCTGTGGTGTGGTCTGGATTGGTTTGGTGTGGAGTGGTGTGGAGCAGAGTGGTGTGGCGGGTTTGGTGTGGTGTGGAGTGGTGTGGTTTGTTGTGGAGTGGTGCAGTGTGGTGTGGTGTGGAACTGTGTGGTGTGGTGTGGTGCAGTGATGTGTGGTGTTGAGTCGTATGGTGTGGTGTGGTGTGGTGGGGAGTGGTGATTTGTGGTGTGTTGTGGAGTGGTGTGGTGTGCTGTGGTGTGGTTTGAAGAAGTCTGGAGTTGTGTGGAGTGGTGTGGTGTGGTGTGGTACATTGTGGAGTTGTGTTGTGTCATGTGGCATGGTTTGAAGTGCTGTGGTATGCTATCAATTGGTGTGGTGTGCTCTGGAATGGTGTGGAGCAGTGTGGTGTGTGGTTGTGTGGTGTAGTGTAGAGGGGTATTTTGTGGTGTGATGTGTAGCTCTATGGTGTGGTGTGGTGTCGTGCAGTGTGGTAAGGGGAAGTGTGGTGTGGTGTGGAGCAGTGTGGTGCAGTGTGGAGGGGTGTGGTGTGAAGTGGTGTAACGTGGTCAGGAGTGGTTTGGTGTTTTGTGGTGTTGAGTTGCATGGAATGGTGTGGTGAGATGTGGATTGGTCTGGTGTTGTGTGGAGTGGTGCAATGTGGTGTTGTGTGGAGTGCAGTGTTGTGTAGTGGTTTGGTGTGTAGTGGTGTGGTGTGGATTATTTTTGAGTGGTGTGTTGTGGTGTCGTGTGGAGTAGTGTTGTGTTGAGTGGACAGAAGTGGTGTGGAGTGGTGTGGTGTTGAGTGGTGTGGTGTGGTGTTGTGTTTGAATGTTGTAGTGTGGAGTGTTGTGGATTGCTGTGGTGAGGGGTGGTGTGGGGTGGAGTGGCGTGGAGTGGTGTGGTGTGGTGAGTTGGGTGTAGTGTGGTGTGGAGTGGTGCAGTGAATTGTGTGGACTGTTGAAGTGTGGTGTGGAGTGGTGTGCAGACATTTGGTGTTGAGTCATGAAATGTGGTGTGGTGTGGAATGGTGTGGTGTGGTGTGGATTGGTGTGGTTTGGTGTGGTGTGGATTGGTGTGGTTTGGTGTGGTGTGGATTGGTGTGTTGTGTGCTGTGAGTGGTGTGGTGTTGTGTGGTATAATATGATGTGATGTTGTGTGAAGAATTTTGATACTGTGTGGGGTGGTGTGTAGTGGTCTGGTGTCTTTTGGAGTAGGGTGGTTTGGTTTGGTGTGGTGCTGTTTGGTGTGGACTGGTCTCGTGTTGTGTGGTGCAGTGTGGAATGGTGTGTTGTGGTGTGGAGTGGTGTGGTGTGGTACAATATGGTATGGTGTGGTGTGGTGTTTAGTGTTGTGGAATAGTTTGGTGTGGTGTGGTGAAGTGTGGAAACTTCTGATGCTCTGTGGAGTGGTTTCATATGGATTGGTGTGGTTTGGAGCAGCGTGGTGTGGAGTGCTCATTTGGGGTATTTTGTGGTATGATATGGTATGGTGTGGTGTGTTGTTGAGTGGTGTGGAATGGTGTGGTGTGGTGGAGTGTGGTGTGGTGTGTAAGATAGGGTGTAGTGTGTTGTGGTTTGTTGTGGTGAGGTGTGGTGTGGAATGTTGTGGTGTGTTTTGGAAAGGTGTGGTGTGGTATATTATGCTGTGCTGTGGAGTAGTGAGTTGCAGTTGAAATGGTGTGGTGTGGTGTGGTGTGTTGTGGTGTGGTGTGGTGAAGTGTGGTGTGGAGTTAGGTGGTGTGAAGTGGTGGGGAGGGGTGTGGTGTTAGTTGCAGTGTGGTGTGGCATGGTGCATTGTAGTGTGTAGCATTTTGTTGTGGAGAGGTGGTGTGTGGCGATGTGTGGTGCGGAGTGTAGTGTAGTGGTGTGTCTGGAGTGGTGTGGTGTGGTGTGTTGTTGAAATCTGTGGTGTGGCATGCTGTGGTTGGTTTTGCATGGTGTGGTGTGGAGTGGAGTGGAGCTGTGCAGTGTGGTGTTGTGTTTTGTGTTGTGGTGTAGAGTTGTGTGGTGTGCTGTGGTGTGTAATGGTTTTGTGTGGTGTGGTGTGCAGCTGTGTGGTTTGATGTGGTGTTTAATGGTGTGGTGTAGTGTCGAGCAGACCTGTGTGGTGTTGTGTAGTGTGGTGTGAAGTGGTGCAATGTGGTTTGGAGTCATGCAGTGTGGTGTTTTGTGGAGTGGTGTGGTGTGGTTGGTATGATATGGTGTGGTGTTGTGTGTAGTGGTTAGGTATGGAATGGTGTGGTATGGTGTGGTGTGGTATAGTGTGATGTGCTGTGGTGTGGTGTGGTGCAGTGTGTTTGGCATGATATAATTTGGGGCAGTTTGGTTTGGACTGGTATGGGGTTGTGTGAAGTGGTGTGGTTTAGTATGGTGCTGTGGGGTGTGGTGTGGTATGGTGTGGTGAGCTGTGGTTTTGAGTGGTGTGGTGTGAAGTGGTGCAATGTGGAGCTGTGTGGTGTGGTCTGTTGTGTTGTGGTAAGTTATGGATAAGTGTGGTTTCATTCAGAGTGGTGTCGAGTGTTGTGGTGTGGTGTGGAGTAGTTTGGAGTGTTGTGGAGTTGTGTGGTGTGGTGTGGCATGGCGTGAAGATGTGTTGTGTGGTGTGGCATTGTTTGGAGTGCTGTGGTGTGCTTTGGAGTGGTGTGGGGTGGTGTGTTGCAGTGAATAATGGAGTTGTGTGGTGTGGTGTGGAGCGGTGTGGTGTGTGGTGGTGTTGTGCAGTGTGTAGGAGTGTTTTGTGGTGTGGTGTGTAGCAGTGTTTTGTGGTGTGGTGTGGCAGGGGTGTTGTGGTGTGGGATGGTGTGGAGCGGTGTGGTATAGAGTGTAGTGGTGTAGTGGGAAGTGGTGTGGTGTGGTGTAGAGTGGACTTGTGTGGTGTGATGTGGAGTGGTGTGGTGTGGAGTGGTGTGTTGTGGTATTGAGTGATGTGGGATGCGGTGGTCTGGTGTGGTGAAGTGTAGAGGTGCCTGGGGTGGGGTGGAGTGCTGTCATGTGGTGTTTTGTGGAGGGCAGTGATATGGAGTGTTCTGGTGTGGAGTTGTGTGGTATGGGGTGGATTGGTGTGTAGTGGTGTGATGTGTTTTGAAGTGGTGTTATGTGGATTGGACTGTAGTGGTGTGGAGGGTTGTGGTGTGGAGTGGTGTGGTGTGGTTTTGTGTTGTGTTGTGGTGTGTTGTGGTGTGGTGTGTTGTGGCGAATTGTGTGGTGTGGAGAGGTGTGGAGTGGTGTGGTGTGGTGAGATGTGTTGTAGTGTGGTGTGGAGTGGTGCAGTATAGGTTTGTGTGGAGTGTTGTGGTGTGGTGTGGAGTTGTGTGCATTTTTGTGGTGTTGACCGCTGTGATGTGATATGGTGTGGTTTGGTGTGGTGTGGAGTGGTGTGTTGTGAGGTGTGTAGTGGTGTAGTGTGGTGTGGAGTTCTGTGGTATAATATCATGTGATGTAGTGTGGAGTGGTGTTGTGTGGTACTGTGTGGGGTTGTGTGGAGTGGAGTGGTGTGTTGTGGAGTGTGGTGTTTGTTGTGGTGTGGAGTGGTCAAGTGTTCTATGGTGTGGTGTGGAATAGTATATTGTGGTGTGGAGTTGTGTGGAATGTTGTGGTGAAGTGTGGATTGGTCTGCTGTTGTGTGGAGTGGTGCCGTGTGGTTTTCTGTGCAGTACAGTGATGTGTAGTGGTGTTGTTTGGAGTGGTGTGGTGTGGATTGGTTTGGAGTGGTATGGTGTGGTGTGGAATGGTGTTGTGTGAAGTGGACAGTAGTGGTGTGGTGTGGTGTGGTGTTGAGTGGTGTGTGGTGTTGTGTTGAATGTTGTGGTGTGGAGTGTTGTGGAGTGCAGTGGGGAGGTGTGCTGTGGGGTGGAGTGGTGTGGAGTGGTGTGATGTGGTGAGTTATGGTGTAGTGTGGTGTGGAGTGGTGTGGTGAAGTGTGTGGAGTGTTGAGTTGTGGTGTGGAGTTGTGTGCAGTGGGTTGGTGTTGAGTGGTGAAATGTGGTATGGTGTGGAATGGTGTGGTGTGCTGTGGATTGGTTTGGCTAGGTGTGGTGTGGAGTGATGTGTTGTGTGGTGTGTGTGGTGTGGTGTAGTGTGGTGTTGTGTGGTATAATATGGTTTGATGTTGGGTGAAGTGGAGAAGTTTGATAATGTATGGGATGGTGTGTGTGGTGTGGTGTCTTTTGGAGTAGGGTGGTTTGGTTTGGTGCAGTGCAGTGTGGTGTGGAGTGGTCTGGTGCTGTGTGGTGTGGTGTGGAATGTTGTGCTGTGGTGTGGAGTGGTGTGGTATGATATGGTATGGTGTAAGGTGGTGTTTAGTGTTGTGGAATGTGGTGATGTGGTGTGGTGAAGTGTGGAGACTTCTGGTGTTCTCTGTTGTGGTTTGGTATGGATTGGTGTGGTTTGGAATGCTGTGGTATGGCGTGCTGCTGTGGTATTGTGTGGTATGATATGGTATGGTGTGGTGTGGTGTTGAGTGCTGTGGAATCGTGTGGTGTGGTGTGGTGAAGTGTGGTGTGGTGTGTAAGATATGGTGCAGTGTGTTGTGGTTTGTTGTGGTGAGGAGTGGTGTGGTGTGTTGTGGTGTGTTTTGGAGAGGTGTGATGTGGTGTGATGTGATAAAATATGCTGTGCTGTGGAGTGGTGAGTTGCAGTTGGAATGGTGTGTGGTGTGGAGTGGTATGGTGTGCTGTGGTGTGTTTTGGAGTGGTGAGGAGTGGTGTGGTGTTGATTGAAGTGGTGTGAAATAGTGGGGAGAGTTGCAGTGTTTGGTGCAGTGTGGTGTGTCATGTTTCATTTTAGTGTGCAACATTTTGTTGTGGATAGCTGGGGTGAGGTGTTGTGTGGTACGGAGTGTAGTGTAGTGGTGTTTCTGGAGTGGTGTGGTGTGGTGTGTTGTCAAGCTCTCTGGTGTGGGGTGTTGTGTTTGGTGTTGCATGGTGTAGTGTGGTGTGGAGTGGAGCTGTGTAGTGTGGTGTTGTGTTTTGTGGTGCGGTGTGGATTTGTGTGGTGTGCTGTGGTGTGGAGTGGTGTTGTTTTGTGTGGTGTGGTGTGGTGATTAATGGTGTGGTGTAATGTCGAGCAGAGCTGTGTTGTTTGTGGTGTTGTGTGGAGTGGTGCAGTGTGGTTTGGAGTCGTACAGTGTGGTGTTTTGTGGGGTGGTGTGGTGTGGATGGTATGATATGGTGTGGTGTGGTGTGTAGTGGTGAGGTATGGAATGGTGTTGTATGGTGTGGTGTGGTGCAGTATGATGTGCTGTGTTGTGGTGTGGTGTGGTGTGTTTGGTATGATATGGTGTGGTGCAGTGTGGTTTGGACTGATGTGGTGTGGTGTGAAGCGGTGTGTTTTAGTATGGTGCTCTGGGGTGTGGTTTGCTATGGTGTGGTGAGTTGTGGTTTTGAGTGGTGTGGTGTGAAGTGATGCGACATGGAGTGGTGTGGTGTGGTCTTGTGTGGTGTGGTAAGTTATGGATAAATGAGGTTTCATTTGGAGTGGTGTCAAGTGTAGTGTGGTGTGGTGTGGAATAGTGTGGAGTATTGTGGAGTTGTGTGGTGGGTTATGGCATTGTGTGAAGATGTGTTGTGTGGTGTGGCATTTTTTGGAGTGCTATTGTGTGCTTTGGAGTGGTGTGGTGTGGGGCGGTGTGGCAAGGGGTGTTGTGGTGTGAGGTGGTGTGGAGTGGTGTGTTGTAGAGTGCAGTGGTGTAGTGGGGAGAGGTGTGTGGTGTGGAGTGGACTTGTGTGGTGTGATGTGGAGCAGTGTGGTGTGGTGTGTAGTGTTGTTGTGTGGAATAGTGTGGTGTGGTGTGGAATGGTGTGGTGTGGTATTGAGTGGTGTGGGATGGGGTGGTTTGGTGTGGTGAACTGTAGAGTTGCTTGGTGTGGGGTGGAGTGGTGTCCTGTGGTGTTGTGTGGAGGGCAGTGATGTGGAGTGTTCTGGTATGGAGTTGAGTGGTATGGTGTGGATTGGTGTGTAGTGGCGTGTTGTGGTGTGGTGTGAAGTGGTGTTATGTTGAGTGGACCAAAGTGGTGTGGAGGGGTGTGTTGTGGAGTGGTGTGGTGTGGTTTTGCGTTGTGGTGTGGAGTGCTGTGGTGTGTTGTGGTGAAGTGTGTGGTGCGGTGTGGTATGGATTGGTGTGGAGTGGTGTGTCATGATGTGGTGTGGACTGGTGTGTGGAATGGACAGTAGTGGTGTGTAGTGGTGTGGTGTTGAGTGGTGTTGTGTGGAGTGTTGTGGAGTGTTGTGGCGAGGTATTGTGTGGTATGGAGTGGTGTGGAGTGGTGTGGTGTGGTGAGATGTGGTTTATAGTTGTTTGGAGTGGTGCAGTGAAGTGCTGTGGTGATTGTTGTCATGTGGTGTGTAGTGATGTGCAGTGGTGTGGTGTTGAGTGGTGAGATGTGGTGTGGTGTTGAGTGGTGTGGTGTAGTGTGTATTGGTGTGGATTGGTGTGGTGTGGAGGGGTGTGTTTTGTGGTGAGAGTTGTGTGGTGTGATGTGGTGTTGTGTGGCATAATATGGTGTGATGTGTGGAGTGGTGAAGTGTGATACTGTGTGGGGTGGTGTGGAGTGCTGTTGGATCTTGTGGAGTGGGGTGATTTTGTGTGGAGCAGGGCAGTGTGCTGTGGAGTGGTTTGCTGTTGTGTGGTGTGGTGTGGTCTGGAATGGTGTGTTGTGGTGTGGAGTGGTGTGGAGTGGTGTGATATGGTGTGGTATGATATGGTGTGTTGTGGAGTGGTGCTGTGTGGTGGGGACTGGTGTGATGTGGTGTGGTGTGTTATGATATGGTATGGTGTTTTGTGGTGTTTAGTGGTGTGGAATGGGGTGGTGTGGTGTGTTGAAGTGTGGAGTCTTCTGGTGATGTCTGGTGTGGTGTGGTGTGGAGTGGTGTGGTGTGGAGCGGTGTGGTGTGGAGTGATTTGGTGTGGTATTGTGTGATATGATATGGTATGTTGTGGTGTGGTGTTGAGTGGTGTGGAATGGTGTGGTGTGGTGTGATGTGGTGGTGTGGTGTGGTGTGTGAGATATGTGGTAGTGTGTTTTGGTTTGTAGTGGTGAGGAGTGGTGGGGTGTGTTGTGGAGTGGTGTGGTGTTTTGTGGTGTGGTGTGCTATGGTATGCTGTGGTGTGGTGTGTTTTGGAGTATTATGGAGTGGTTCAGTGTTGTTTGGTGCCATGTGGTGAAGTTCAGTGCATTGTAGTGGGTAGCAGTTTTGTGTGGAGAGGTTGGGTGTCATGTGGGGTGGTGCATAGTGGAGTGGAGTGGTGTGTCTGGAGTGGTGTTATATGGTGTGGTGTGCAGCTGTGCAGTGTGGTGTGCTGTGGTGTACAATGGTGTGGTGTGGTGTCGAGTGGAGCTCTGTGGTGTGATGTGGTGTGGTGTGGAATGGTGTTCTGCGGTGTGGAGTTTTGTGGTGTGGTGTTTTGTGGAGTGGTGTGGTGTGGTTGGTATCATATGGGGTGGGGTGGGGTGTAGCGGTGAGGTATGTTATGGTGTGATATGGTGTGGTGTGGTGCAGTTTGATGTGGTGTGGTGAGGTGTGGTGTGGTGTGTTTGGTATATATGGTGTGCTGTGTTGTGGTGTGGAGTGGTGTGTTGTGGTGTGGAGTATTGTGGATTAGATGGTGCTGTGGGGTGTGGAGTGGTGTGGTGGGGAGTGGTGTAGTGTGGAGTGGTGTCATGTGGTCTGGTGTGGTGTGGTATGTTATGGATTGGTGTGGTTTCATTTGGAATTGTGTTGAGTGGTTTGGTGTGGTGTGGAGTAGTGTGGAGAGGTGTGGAGTGATGTGGTGTGGTGTGGCATGGTGTGAAGATGTGTTGTGTGGTGTGGCATGGTTTGGAGTGCTGTGGTATGCTGTGGTGTGATGTGTTGGGTGGTGTGTGGCAGGGAGGAATGGAGTTGTTTGCTGTTGTGTGGAGTGGTGTGGTGTGTGGTGGTGTGTTGCAGTGTGAAGGTGTTTTGTGGTGTGGTGTGTAACGATGTTGTGTGGTGTGGTGTGGTGTGGTAAGGGCCACTGTGGTGTGTTGTACTGTGGAGCAGTAATATGTAGTGTGTAATGGTGTGGTGTGGAGAGGTATGGTGTTGAGTACAGTGGTCTTGTGTGGTGTGCTGTGGAGCAGTGTGCTATGGTGTGCAGTGTTTTGTGTGCAAAGGTGTGGTGTGATGTGGGGTGGTGTGGTGTGGTGTTGAATTGTGTGGAATGGTGTGGTCTGGTGTCATGAATTGTGGAGAGGTGTGGTGTGCCAAGGAGTCATGTCATATGGTGCTGTTTGAAGTGCAGTGATGTGGAGTGTTGTGGTGTGGATTGTTGTGGAATGGTGTGTTGTGTTGTGGTGTGGAGTGATGTAGTGTGGAGTGGACCGTAGTTGTGTGGAGTGGTGTGGTGTGTAGTGGTGAGGTGTGGTGTCATGTTGAGTGTTGTGGAATGGTGCAGGGTGATAGAATGTGTTGTGGTGAGGTGCTGAGTGGTGTGGAGGTGTGTGGAATTGTGTGGTTTGGTGAGATGCAGTGTGGTGTGGTGTGCAGTGGTGCAGTGTAGTGTTGTGCTGGGGTGTGGAGTGGTGTGCAGTGGTGTGCTGTGGAGTTGTGTTTCATGGTGTGTTGTGGCATGGTGTGGTTTCGTGTGGTGTGGTTTTGTGTGTGTTGTGCAGTGGTGTTGTGTGGTGTGGTGTTGTATGGTATAATATGGTGTTATGTGGTGTGGAATGGTGTAGTGTGATACTGTGAGGGATGATGTGGAATGGTGTAGTGTGTTTTGGAGTTGGGTGGTTTGGTGTGGTGCAGTGCAGTGTGGTGTGAAGTTGTCTGGTGTGTGATGTGGTGTAGTGTGGAATGGTGTGTTGTGGTGTGGAGAGGTGTGGAGGAGAGTGGTGTTTTGTGGTGTGGTATGATATGTGGAGCTGTGGAATGGTGATGTGCTGTTGGATTGGTGTGGTGTGATGTGCGGTGTGGAGTGGTGTGGCTTGTTGTGGTGTGGTGTGGTGTGGTGAGGTGTGGTATGGTGTGGTGTGGTGTGGTGTGTTTTGGAGGGGTGTCGAGTGGAGTGGTGGGGATTGGTGTGTGAGAAGTGGTGTTTAGTGCTGTGATGTTTGGTGCAGTGTGTTGTGGGTTAGTTCCTTGTAGTGTGTAGCATTTTGGTGTGGAAAAGTGGGGTATGGTGTGGTGTGGTGCACAGTTCAGTGTAGTTGTGTGTCTGGAGTGGTGTGGTGTGGTGTGCTGTCAAGTTCTGTGGTGTGGCATGTTGTGGTTGGTGTTGCATGGTCTGGTGTGGTGTAGAGTGGTGCTGTGAGGTGTGATGTTGTGCTTTGTGGTGTGGTGTGGAGTGGTGTGGTGTGCTGTGTTGCGTAAAGGTGTTGTTTGGTGCAGTGTGGAGCTGTGTGTTGTGTTGTGGTGTTGAATAATGTGGTGTGGTGATGAGTGGAACTGTGTGGTTTGATGTGGAGGGGTGTTGTGTGTTTGGTATGATATGGTGTGCTGTGGTGTGATGTGGAGTGGTGTAGTTTAGTACAGTGATGTGGGGTGTGGAGTGGTATGATGAGGTGTGGTGGGGTGTGGAATAATGTGGAGGGGTGTGGTGTGATTTTGAGTGGTGTGGTGTGGTGTAGTAAGTTATGGATTGGTGTGGTTTCATTTGGAATGCTGCGAGTGGTGTGTGTGGTGTGGTGTGGAGTAGTGTGGAGAGGTGTGGAGTGATGTGGTGTGGTGTGGTGTGGCATGGTGTGAAAATGTCTTGTGTGGTGTGGCATGGTTTGGGGTACTGTGGTGTGCTCTGGAGTGGTGTGGTGTGGGGTGTTGTGTGGCAGGGAGGAAGAGTTGTGTGCTGTGGTGTGGAGCAGTGTAGTGTGATGTGGTGTTGTGCAGTTTGATAAGGGGGACTGTGGTGTATTGTGGTGTGTTGTGGTGTGGAGCACTATTGTGTAGTGTGTAGTGGTGTGGTGTGAAAAGGTGTGGTTTGATATGGAGTGGTGTAGTGTCATGTTGAGTGGTGTGGAGTGGTGTGGTCTGGTGTGGTGAATTGTGGAGTGGTGTGATGTGGAGTAGTGTCATGTTGTGTTGTTTGGAGTGCAGTGATTTGGAGTGTTGTGGTGTGTAGTGGTGTGTTGGATTGTGGAGTGGTGTGTTGTGGAGTGGTGTGGAGTGATGTTGTGTGGAGTGGACCATAGTTTTGTGGAGTGGTGTGGGTTGGAGTGGTGTGTTGTGGTGTAGTGTTGAGTGTTGTGGAGTGGTGTGTTGTGGAGTGTTGTGGTGAGGTGTTGTGTGGTGCATAGAGGTGTGGAATGGTGTGCTTTGGTGACATGTGGTGTAGTGTGGTGTGGAGTGGTCCAGTGTAGTGTTGTGTGGAGTGTTGTTCTGGGGTGTGGAGTGGTGTGCAGTGGTGTGGTTTTGGGTGGTGAGATGTGGTGTGGTGTGGAGTGGTGTGTAATATGGTGTGGAGTGGGGTGGTTTTGTGTGGTGTGGTGTGGAGTGGTCTGGTGTTGTGTGATGTGGTGTGGTGTGGAATGCTGTGTTGTGGTTTGGAGAGGTGTGGAGGAGTGTGGTGTGGTGTGGTATGATATGCTGTGCTGTGGGGTGGTGATGTGTGGTTGGAGTGGTGTGGTGTGGTGTGGAGTGGTGTGGTGTGAAGTGGTGTGGTGTGGTGCTGTGGGGCGTGGTATGGTATGGTGTGTTGTGGTGTGTTTTGGAGATGTGTGGATTGGTGTGGTGTGGATTGGTGTGGTGTGAAGTGGTGTGGAGGGGTGCGGTGTTTGGTGCAGTGTGGTGCGGGGCAGTGCATTGTAGTGTGTAACATTTTGGTGTGGAGAGGTGGGTGGGTGTGGCATAGTGCGGAGTGTAGTGTAGTGGTGTGTCTGGAGTGGTGTGGTGTGTTGTCAAGCTCTGTGGTGTGGCTGGTGTGGTTCGAGTTACATTTTGTGATGTGGTGTGGAGTGGAGCTGTGTGGTGTGGTGTGGAGTGCTGTGGGGTGCAGTGGTGTGGAGTGGTGTTGTGTGGTGTGGTGTGTCCCTATATGGTGTGGTGTGGTGTTGAATTATGTGGTGTGTTCTCAAGTGGAGCTGTGTGGTGTGGTGTCATGTGGTGTGGAGTATTGCAGCTTGATTTGGAGTGGTGTAGTGTGGTGATTTGT